>JAAAKL020014449.1:0-11942 GCA_010016065.2 Carybdea cf. marsupialis auct. non (Linnaeus, 1758)
AATAAGCCGATTTCTTGTGAAATATTTACGGATGTCAATCAAAAAATTTTATCGATTGTACTAGGGTTAATCACACACATCTCAGTTGGAAATGCGCCTATTTTCCTTTTCGATATCCTTTGAAATAATCGATTAATCTGCTTCCACTGTATAATAAACAGCGCAAACAAACTGATAAAATCTCGTTTTATTATCATCAGAATGGAATTGTCTGCCGACAAAAAACTCAATTATTTTGAAGTTATGGGGTAGTATTTAGTAGCACTTTACAATATTGGTAAAATCAAATTTTGATTAAATGTCACGAATTGCACAGACATGCCTGTCCGATGTTTTTATTAAAAATATCAGGTGTTACCTCATTATATTGACAAATGGATGCATTTGCTCTAGATAAATGACTGTACAATCTAACTGAAAGCACTTAGGTGAAATAAATTCACTCGAAGTATAGTCGGCCTAGGACTGTCCAATTATTTTTAAGCACTAAAAGGAAAACAGTAATCAACGACAATAAAAATGACTGAATACTAGAAACGCCTGTAGGATATGCCCATCAGCGGTTATTTCTATGATGCCTCATTATATCGTCCGATAGCTGCTTTACCATTTGATAAACAACTCGGCAAGGTACGTGAAAAATTTAAGTGAATGATTTCACTAGAGTTGGCATTCGGCATACAATTACTAAATTACTTTTATAGATTATCGTGCAGCAAAAACGCCTACTAAATATCCTCGAAGGAATTAAAAGCCTGCCGTTTCACTAAGTATCTGACAATGCTTCGTTATTCAGGTCTGTTGAAGACACGGAGCAGGTGCTTTCTTATCTTCAGAAACGCAGCATACTTTTAAAAAGACGTTCTATTAAAGAAGATAATACAGCAGAACGCGGCAAAAACTTTCTTGCAAGTTTTACGAAAACTAATGACCTGATGTTTGCGACAAATGTACAATGACATCATTTATACGATCCAAGTGGAAGAAATTGCTCTTTGCTTATAGGAATTTCGAATCTTTCTCACGACTTCAGAACTAAACTTAAATGCGCACTTTCTCTTCATACCATTGCCTTTGACTGTGCAAGGTACGTTGTCTACAACATTAAACAAAGTCAAGTGTAAGCTGTCATAACCTCTTTGCAACCAACTACCAATTTCGAAAATGATGATTTGAAGATCAGCATGTCATCCCTCCTTATTGCTAGGATTAAGCGTAAAAATACGGAGTAATACCAGTAAATGGACAACTCTTTTATTAACCAAGTGTATTACCCTGCGTTACCTATACTCATAAACTGCTGAAAAGTTTACACTTTATTTGTACGCGCATCTAGCTTGACATAACATTCAATACTGCAGTTAGATTATTGTTTATCTTTTCGCCACTTAGGGTAGAGTATAGTTTGTTGACTTCTCCCTTAGATTTCAAGCAGCAGCGTATGCAGCTCTTAGAAAGTGGGGGGTCTAGGGCGTGGTCGTTCGTGGCCACTCCCTCACGACATTTTGGGATTTCAGAAATAGGCATGTAAGATGGATGAAAAATGACTGTGCTTTATGAACCACTCTATCAAACACAACAGAGGAGTGCTGTCCCAAGTGGCGACTTTCAGCAGCCTAAATGGCCTCTTTCTTATGACTATGCTCTCACAGACTTCTGATCTTTGGCCTCAAGGCAAGCTATTGAACCGATCCGCAAGTACGTCTTTTATGAGGCCAAACCTGCTATGTTTGATGATGTCAGAACCATATTTTAAGTGCGTTTTTAGGTGAATCTCGAAGACCAACTTTTTGAAAAGTGGCGGGTCAGAACCCCCCATTCCCCCCTTGCATACGCCACTGATTTCAAGTAGCTAAGTGTCCATGCGGCTTCATTTAGCCTATTTCGCGTCCAAAACTTGTAGCTCTATCAGGATATTTATTCGTTTTACTTTTAATAGGTTCTCCAGTATCGACATGGAGGTAGCTCTATACACACAACAAACTATGAATCTTACATTTGGGGATATACAGCAATCCATCGATGACAGTTTCAAGTCTACAAACTATTCGTTTAGGCATTTAAATCTTACTTTTACTATGAATCCTACCAAGTTGTCCATATCAGGTAACCAAAGCATAAATCAGTGATCACATCTGATAATTATTTTTTATTTCAGATGTTAGGAATAAATATGTGAGATGTATAGGTTTTCTTCATTTACTGTCTCTTCGTGTTTTTATTGCCTCTTTGTGTTTTTATTGCCTCCTTGTGTTTTTAGTGTCTCCTTGTGTTTTTAGTATCTCGTTTTGTCCACAATGCTAAGGGCGTGAGAAATATTTAGCATAATCAGTGATAAAATTTTGGAAATACATTGAGTCGACTTCATGTTAAGGTAGAAATGTAAATATTGGGTAAAAGACCATATCACATAGGAGAATAATTACAGCAATTCTCCACAATATCACTTTTCAATGTCACTTCTCAATTTTACATCACAATGTCACATCACAATGTCACATCACAATGTCGCATCACAATGTCACATCACAATGTCACAACAAAATATCACTTCACAATGTCACTCCACAATGTCACTTCTCAATTTAACATAACAATTTAACATCACAATGTCACATCACAATGTCACATCACAATATCACTTCACAATGTCACTTCACAATGTCACTTCACAATGTCACTTCTCAATTTAACATCACAATTTAACATCACAATTTAACATCACAATTTAATATCACAATGTCACTCCACAATGTCACATCACAATGTCACTCCACGATGTCACTCCACAATATCACTCCACAATGTCACTCTATAACAACTCCGAAGAGATGAAATGATGAGAAGTGTCCCAGTACGTTTTTTAAAATATAGGGGTTAAGCAACATGGAACCATGATCCCATACGTAGTGATCCCATGAGTCCTGATTAGTCTTATTCTCCGAATATTTTGTTAGTCTCATTTTACTAAAACGTTACCACCACCTTGAAATAGGCTATTATCTTTCTACTGCTTGCTCTACTGCCGGCTCTGAACTTACTATTTTTAATTTCATTTTTTTAGACTACGATGAATGCCTGTCAGGTACACATCAGTGCAATCCCGGCTTTGATTGTGACAATAACAACTTCACGTACACCTGTATGTGTAGTGGTACGTACGAGAACAGCAGTGGCATATGCCGAGAGAAAAATGTGGCAAAAGCTCAGGGTGAGGTTTAAATTTCTTGCCGCTCTCTGCACAAACTTTTATAGGGGAGTGCAGCTTTACTTCTAGTTGCCAATCAAAGAAGGGAAAATCGATCTTATCGTGTAACTCCCCATTCAGACATTTCTTTTTAAGTCACTGACTTTGAATGCTAGTTACCATCTCTCGAAATTCTACATAATTCTTGTTTATTTTGCCTGCAAATCAAATCACATTCACAACAGGGTCTGATCAGGTATTCTGATCTTCCGTCGCTAGTTTCTATCATCTGTAAGAATACCCAGACTGGAATATAGTACAGCTTTATTCCACAAATCATGTAACCAATCTTTAGGATAATTTATTTCATTCCGTTCTGTGTTTTACATCCTTTAAACGCAAAATGATTAAGCTTATTTAAAATTGCTTGTTAGCCTTATAAACTTTTTTCTGTAGCTAATAGATGAATGAACAATCCTACCAGGTTTCATACTTAAGTGAAAAGTATTCACAAATTTATCAGCATTAAGAAAAAAAATTGGATTGAGGGTCTAAAGTTAACTAGATACTGGCCTTTTCGTCTAATCCAGCAGTGCATAAATTCTATATACCACGTTTTCTCATTACATGATCGATACATGTACTTGTGTTGGCATTTATTTATATGCCGTTAAAATAGAACATGATATAGATAGATTTATTTTAAAAATACAAATAGAATATCTATGGAGATCTAGAAATAACAGTACATTGATATAATTGGGATTAGCTATCACTGGGAGGAGAGGATTGGAAGTGTGTCAACACCTTCCTTTAGTTTGAGATTTTTAAAGAACTGGTGTTTCATTTGAGTCTTCAACTGTTATTGAACTTGGCTAATTTTAGACTTATCAAAATATTTTGTCTCGTTGCAGATTACAAGGAGCTGATTATCATCATTTGCTCTGTTCTTTTTGGGGGAGTTCTATTGATCTTTTGCCTTGTTATAGTTTACTGGTTCAATAAAAGGTAGGTAATAATAGGTTATGATGATTGCCAGTGTAGTATAATCTTGATTGTTGATTCTAGCTAGTTTTCCATCTGAAAACATAGCCACTAGTGCTGAAGAGATATCTCCACCCCGCCTCACCCCGTCCCCAATTAAAAGCTCTTCAAAACACTGACTAGTATCTTTTGAAATGGAAACTGTCCTCTCCTGTGGCTGGAAGTATACCTTTTTCTTACCCTCCCTCCCTTGCGAACTTTTAATTTAGTTGAGCAATACTAAAAGTTAAAAGTGGGCAACATGTGACATTCTTTTGCATTTCAGGTAATCAATATATTTCAATGCTTAAATCAGCCTACAATGTCAGGACAGACTTCTTTTGGGCTCCAATTGCAAGCCCTCATTCCTAAAGTTTATATGACGTAGATATAACGTACTTATAGTATTTTAAAGGACGGGGTCTACAACACTTTTTGATAATTCAATTGTTCAATTTTGTTGCATTTAAAGCGCATTAATGCAGAATGAATTTCATAAGACAGTTCTAAACACGAAGCACCCGAAACTCAGAAAACATCCCGGGATTGCTTTAAGGCGCCGGCAATTGATGTAGATGGCGCGACAACAAAGTTTGACTTGGTTTTAACGAGCGAGGCATCAGCACTGCAATTTTATACTCCTATTGCAAAGCGTTTTGTCAGGACCTGAAGGCTTTGCCCGTACTTGCTAGGGTTAAGCTCATCTTCCTTAGTAGACCCCCTTTACGGTACATTGCCATCAGTTCATCACTTACAGGTACAACGTATTTGAAAGAAGCACAATGTCTTGATTTGTGCGGTACGATAGAATTCTGAGCAGCAGCAGTGTATGCGGAGCGTCAATTGAATATTACTTTTCACCCTCATTCTTATCCTCCTCCCCTTCACTTGTTTCATTTTTAAAAAATCATTTTTTTCTAACTTATAAAATTTGCGTACGATTGTCAGTCTTACTTTCTCCAACACCGAACTTCGAACTGAACCATGTTTTTAAACTAAATCGATGTTTAAATCATCCCTACAATGCACTCAACACCTTATCTGACTTTCGTTACGAGACTGTTACATTTAATTTTACATTGTGTTGTGAAGTAGGAGTGTCTACTCGGCAAAGAAATAACTCTACAATCTTTGTCCTATTCGAAGCCCTCTTTAAGAAGGAATAATAATAAGGAAAAACTATCCTAACGCGGAGGGAAAGTGATGACGTCACAAATCAAAAGTTTTAGAAATAGTACAATCTGACTCCAGATATCGAAAGGTAAGCTTGGAATAGGCTGTTCCCAAAAGTAGCAGACCTTTAGTGTATATAGTGTTTAATCTAGAGGAGTTTGAATCTCAAAAAATCTCTGGTGAAAACTCTTGATATTCCCTGGTTTTGTTAGAGAGATTCAAAACTTTGAAACCTGATATTTCGGTGTTGGGAAAGGGTACTACTCTCAATTTTGGCCATTGATGTCTCACTAATAGGGTAACATGAAAATTAAGTTTTTTTCCCTTAATTCAAAAAAGTTCAAAATCGTGACGTCACACTTTCCCACCGCATAGTCGTTTTGAGAAATTCGTTTTCTTCATAGTTTTCTTCAAGTCTTTACGTTATTTACACGTTACCTTTTGCCTCTGCTACGCTAAAAAATGGCCCTTTATGCAATAACCAGACCTACTCTGCTTCAACCGTCTACCATTCCTTTGCAGCATCATAGGGATAATGGTCACAGTTTCTCCGAATATTTTGGAGTCCTTTTCCAGTTCAAAATCCATGTTGAAAGTGAGACATGTGAATCACTCACCCTTGGTTCACTGCCCTTTGCTGTTTAAAAGCACGATGAATTCTGTCCCCTTCCCTTATTTTATTGTATCAATTTCAAATTGTAGTATCTTAGATCAGTGGTAGTCAACCTGCCGCCAACGGACCTCTTGCAAGTTCATCTGAAAAATTTGTAGGGTCCACAAGTTCGTTATCCCGTGGACAGCAGACCATTACAATATGTATAAACAGGTAGCAGCAGTAGTTTGTGAGATAAGCCAAAGAGTCGGTGGCGAGGGAAGGGTTAAGAACCACTCCCTTCAAGCAATCTGTAGACAAACTTGGCAGCTTTGTATAGGCCGTGCCATAGTGGTTCTATTGCCCCATTTTTCCTCGATAAGTAAGGAACTAGTTCTGCAATAAACACTGTGGGTACCAAGCATAAAAATACACTAAAATGGAGGCTATTTTTAGTAAGTAGCGGATTTTGAGGGTGTAGGCCTAGGGGTGAAGAAGTTTGTGAAGGGCCCAATGACATCATCATGTATTACAATTCTGTTTAGCCATGATTACGCACTGGAATGAAAAAATACACAGAATTTCCCACAGTGTGCCCGGATTCCAATTTTGCACCTACTTCCACAAAATTGATATGCTTAAATGCCCCTTCATCATTTCCCTTGATAGGCAGTGGGTTGTCTTCTTGGATAGTCTGAATCAGAAGACCCCAATAAGCAGTGAGAGGTATATTCAATTAAATATAATAAAGAAGCTAAGAACCGTATTCACTTTTGGCCTCCAGGCAGTGGCCTTCAGCTGATCGGACCTGCTCTGGTACCCTGTTTCCGTTAGCCATCTCCTATCTGAACTCTTAATAGGCAGGGAGCTTCCCTCAAGTAAGGTGTAGGTTTAGAGATAGGGTAAATAAACCTTTGAGATCACTTGTTCTAAGCAATATACTGATCAATTCACAATTAAGTACGAAGTTACAATGTATTAGTACTGGATCCTTAGTGATAATTTTATCAGCAATTAAAAAGCCGCTGCAGAAATCGTCGGAGGCGCCGCGCCGCAGTCGGAATAGAAGTAGCTAGCATCTTCATAGGGCCTGTGGCTGCCTTGGCCTAAACCTAGTTGCTTCCAGACTCCAATTACGTTCAAGTGCTGCATTGAATTTGCTTAACTAAAGGCAAACACTTCATGGTAAAGACGAGTTCTTTTGCTTGCGAAGCATCTGCTGCAAATATTATTCCCCAATAACAACACAAGTCGTTGATATTGATTGTATTTCTGTTGATACAAAGTACTGCAGTAAACAAGTATGTCTCGCTTTTATCTATTTTTTTCCAGAAATGGTTATATTTGCACAGTCGGTTTTTAATTACATGAAGTTACAAAAAAATAACGCTGACATATACGATCTTGTGTAAAGCCCTTTAAACTCTCAATTGTAAAAAGGCTCGTAATCTGTTTAATGAAATCTTAGCATGACTTGACAAATTAAGAATATCAATTACACTTCCACTTGATTACTACCATTTTATGGAAGTTACGAAGTTGTGACGGACTACAGTAATAGGCACTTCCTCTACACATAAGCTTTAAAAACTCAAATTAGTGTAGATTAATATCTGCTGACAACGTAAAGTAAAAGGATTGTGTTAACCGTGAATTTTGTATATAATCATTACAAACGTACCCCGGCCACTTCTCCAAATGTTGCGGTAGAGTCGTATAATGCCCCAGAATCATTTTAGTATGACCATTTATTTCAAGAAATATGTGAAGTAACCATTCACCCTCCACCCCCACACGTAACCACGGAAGGGTGCAGAGGTTTTTAAGATCAGCATGATTTACCTCTTCTCGCACCCTGCGGATGAATTGGTTAGTACCATGCCGGAGAAACTGGTTCGCTGTGGTTTCCTCCGCATCTTGTCCTTTAAAAGCGTATACACCCTATGTGTGGCGAGAAAACTAAAGATCAAAAACACGCCAAAAAAGTTGATAAAAAAATGGTAAATGTAACGCAACGCCTGCAAGTGGAAGAAAGAACCGAGAAATCCACACATCCAGCCAATGCCAAGGACTGTCGATAGCTTTAAGGCCACAATCGGCCATCGAAGTGTTGCGTTTCTTTTGAGGGATCCATGTTTAAGGACCTTGGTGGTTTCTTTCTGGTGACGTCGTATTCGATAGATCGTCACTGTCATAAGTCCGACGTTGACAACAAAGATTACTAATACTGGCACGAAAAAAGCGATTATGATTGCTAAAAGACCGGTTACAAAGCAGTCCTGACCAAATTTACCGTAGCCAATATGAACTGTGGTCCCGTACTCCAGAACGATACAAACCAGGACAATCAGGGATGGAGAAAGCAGCATGAATCGTAGGTAGTACAGAAACGTTCTAGAAGATTCCAAGCAGTTTCGTAAACTCTTGAAAGTGGTATACAAATCGAACGAAATAGCTGCCATGCAAAAGAACACACTAAGCATGCTCCAATGCCGAAGAATAGCAACTGCTTGACACAGTATCTCTGGTTTTCCGGATGTGGAAAATAAAACGATCTCCAGGATCTCGGAAAAGAGAAACATGGACGCCAGATAAAGGATATTTTTGCCAGGCACTGTTCTCAGTTCTTCAAAATAAGAATAAACGAATATGACAAACAGCAGAGATATTGGGTTTACGATCAGTCCAGTTATGTAGAAGGCATCACTGATAGCAAAGTCCATCGGTTGATGGTCAGTTTTTTTGAACTCACGAAAGCAGATACCAAGGGCGGAATCATAAAGGCCTCCTTGATCACGGCAGCTGTTGTTTCGAAAGGAGATGATATTTCGTATGAACGCCGAAAGGTATGGTGACAAGATGAATCGACTGCCTGCCGGGTTACCGCGGCAAACGATAGATGTGTTCTGAAGAAACTTACAGATCTCAGTGTAGTTCATGTGGCGATCCATTTGCAAAATTTCTGGCAGCAAACCACCAAATTCGCGAATAGGATCTGTGGAGGACAACTGTCCTTTTTTCACTCGGAGCTGACATCCTTTTTTAACGTTCAACGAGTCACGTGCTTTTCTACTCAAGTCCATGCAATCTTTGTGAAATTCATTTCCAAAAACAGGAAACCCAGAAAACAGAAGGAGAAGTACCACTGGATTCATTTCCTCGTTGTCTGAATCTGGGTTTACTCGTAGCCACGCTTAGTAACTATTCCTGTTTGCTCGCCTTCGGTAATAGATAACATTGACAGCTTAATAGCGGTAAAGCAAAGTGATTGGAGCTCCAAGACAAGTCACACAGTCCAATTAGCTGTCCGCTGCGTGCTGATTCCTCGCACACTTTCCAAGAAAGTCCAGCGCATTCCAAAAAATGAGTCTGACCTCACATGTCATCACGCAACAGAAATCATCAACGACTCCCCACAATGCTTAACTTCGTAGCTCTTAATCCAATGGCAATCAACTCCCCCATTTCATTAATCCGAAGCCAATCAACAGCTGGCATGAACTATCGTTAGTTATTACACTCAGCACGTTTCTAAATCGCCACCTGTCATGGCAACTTCATCGTCAACTGGGGAATGTGCAACTTTCGTAGACAAACTACAGAGTAAAATTATTCAACTCTTCAAACTGTGGTCAACAGGAAAGAGCTGCTGCGCTTTGTCCTCTTAGCAAATATGACAAGTCAATAGCTTTGTACGCAAAAATGTGGATTTTGTCATGTGTGCAAGGAAACAGATATCTTAGGTATTCTGAATCCAGATCAAATATCAAATATGGAAAGTATAAAGTTATTGGTGTTATTTATTATGCGTTTTGTTGTACCGGTAGTTGCTAGTCGTTAAAATCTAATATTTGAAGTGCGGAAATATAGTTATTGTATCAAGGCATCAGAGACCCCTCATGAGCAGTGGGACCGATATCGATGCTACCCGGAATAAACGGTAAAACCACCACTCAGGCAAAGCAATAAATAACAGGTATTGGTAGCAAATAAGTATCGTCCTTAATTTAGACTGGTAGGCGCTCGCCTTTGATGTTATTGAATGTGTTCCAACGTCAAGCAACGGCACCTGTAGGATCCTGCAATACGTCACTAGCGATGCTGCTCTCGATTATTGCAAAGAGGCCAAGAATGGCTGGAAACGAGGCACCTCAATTGTAACGATGCACTTCTCCATACCTGTCTGTTCTTAATGACGTCGAAGATTAACGATAACGTCTGTAAAGATCTCTATTGACATGGGAACTGGCAATGGAGTTATTGAGACCCTACAGTCCCGTCTCCACGAGTGCCCCTGTGAATATTTTCATATCAGTGCATGCCCATGTACAACCATTAGTGTTCTAGAGTTAGAGTATTCTAAGCAATTGATATACTTCACCTTAAAAAATTGTATCCCCACCTGCTACAAAATTCGGCTGACTCCTCCCTTGGTCCGGCGCACTTTCTCGGATAAGTAAGCTATCCATCGTCAATGATTTCGTCATAAGAACCCCACTTCATTAGTGACCGCAAGTCGACTAGATTGCATACCTCTAAGAGTTGCAGTTAAAGTCAGTGTAAAAGCAACGTTACCTTTCTCCCCAAAATGAGTTTCTTTAAAAAGTTTAGAGGCACAATTGAAGGTGACAAATATTAGTGACGACCCCCCAGATGACCGTTTTCAAACCCTGCTTTCCCGGAAAGAAGTACGTTTTGTCTCCATTGTATCAAAATGAGAGCGATATTCTTGAGGTCATATGTAAACTTAGAATATTCTAATGATCTAATAATGAATTAGCCAAAACTTAAGAGTAAGCGTTGGTGCGTTACATTTTAGGAAGGTAACTTTAGTACTTTTATTAATTTTAGTACTTTTAGTAATTTCAGTACTTTTAGTACTTTTAGTCATTTTAGTACTTTTAGTCATTTTAGTACTTTTAGTCATTTCAGTACTATTAGTAATTTTAGTACTTTTCGTCATTTTAGTACTTTTAGTCATTTCAGTACTTTTAGTCATTTCAGTACTTTTAGTAATTTTAGTACTTTGGCAGGTAAAATCTTCCACTCGTGGGTCTTCTTCATCTTTGTAATAGTCAGATATCCAGTACCTCCGCAAAACTAAGGTTGAAAAATAGCAGTAAGTCTAGAATTAGAGCGAGATTTGTTTGGAATAGTGGGCGAAAAACACCTTACTGCCAGTATGACGATGGTCTGTTCTAGATGCCACAAGCAGGCTGGCACAAGTAATATTTTAGTTTTGATGTTTTTAGATCTCTTTTAACTAAGGGATGTTTTATTCTGTTTTAATTTATATATGTATCTGTTAAGAAGCCATTTCTTCCATGTTTATCAGATTTTAAGCTCTAGAAAACGATAATCTTAAAATAACGTTTTGATCTAATATTTGTCAGAAGCTATGAGCGTCTGATGTAGAATTGATTCTAACGCTATTCGAAGTTTGTTTATTTGTATAGCTTACATAAATGCACTCAATTTGCAGACAGTACTGTTGCGCCCTTTCTCGGTTCATCAGTGCAGAACAGAACATTGAGAAAGGATTTTATATATGTCGGTAGAAAAGATGCTACAAGACAATTAAATAAATTCACCTGGTACCACGCCAGGGTTCTTAAACTTCGCATGCACAGTAAGTACTGGATAAAGAGACAGCAATGGTACTGTCTGAAACGTAGAGTACTCAACCTAACATAGGTTAGGGAGCTAAATACTAAATGTGCAGACAGAACTGTTTCAGCCATTGTGACCTCATCCGTGCAGAACGGAGCGTTGAAACACGTACACATTTGCATTGCACTGATTAGTGCAGTGGTTAAGCAGGCGTTTTTGGCGTGAGAGCTCCCCGGTTCAATCCCCACTAGTGCTGTATACTTTCATGTTTGCTGACACAGTATGTGTCAATAAGGTAGAACCCAATTCTACTACTACTACTTCTTCTTCTCTATGCCGTAACAGTTTTTGAAGGTC
>JAAAKL020014450.1:0-11942 GCA_010016065.2 Carybdea cf. marsupialis auct. non (Linnaeus, 1758)
GTAAATGAGGGAGAACAAGGATAAAATTCTGTTCATCGTTTACGAAATGAAAATAGAAAAAAAAACGTTTTAAATAATCTTCCTGTAGTTAGCTCAGGCACTGGGGGCTCAAGCTCCCCCACATTTTGGATAAATAAGCTGCTTCTACTATAGAAGAGATTGCTAGTTCTCTTATGCAATTTTTGCATTTCTGTAACGACAAGTCGACAGAAAGGACACAGTGCAGTAAATGCTATTGGTAACCACGGAAGCTCTTTAGTATTGGCTCGTTTGTTCGTCTAATTACAAGCTTTATATATGAGCAACTGCGATAAATAAGGCTGTCAAGGAAAATTAAATCTTTGCATAGAAAACATCGCTACCATATCATCGAGTAGATTACTTTGAAATGGGTCGATGAACCTTGAGTGAGAAATGTCCCGTGGAGAGAGCACATTAACAGGGGTGGTCTCTCGTTGCCTTCCCCAACCTCTGGCATGTGGGTCCGATTCCTTAACCACTAGGCCACGGCGTTAATGTATACTACAAGCGAAATATTGGGGGTGACGAGTATAGGATCAATCAACGCGTTCATAATAATGATGGTAGAGATGATGACAATGATGATGACAGCAATGATGATGATGATGATGATGATGATAATGATAATGACGACGATGGTGGTGATGATGATAATGATGATGGCTATAATGATGATGATGATGATGGTGGTGATGATGATAATGATAATGATTACAATGATGATGATGATATTGATGATGATAATGATAATGATAATGATAATAATGATGACAATGATTGTGGTGCTGATGATAATGATGATGACTACAATGATAATGGCCGTGATAATGACCGTGTTAGGGTTGATGATGATGATGACGACTACTGTTATCCTTATTATCTTGATCAATTAAATGATGGTGACAATGATGAAGATATTTATGATCATCTTCATGTAGGTTATATTATTTGATAACAACAACGAAAACGATCATAACAGTGATGAGGATAATACAGCTGATGACGACGATGATGATCTACTATATATAGTTCCGACACAAAATATATTCGTGGCGCGTATGAATTCAAAATAGGGAAGGTATTTATTATAAAACTGACAAACTTTACATAGTACAGAAGTCAAGTTTTACGTACCGACTGTTTAAACCATCCTTGAGATAAAACTTGAGCAGATCCTCACACTTTATCGGGACTGTGACTTTGGCATTTAAACTGGGAAAAGATTACTAGAAATTATTAGGACTTCAAGAAACTTAACTAACATGAAATACAACATGAGTAATTTTCTAGTCTTAATTGCTTAAATCATGGCAAACCTCGATATGCCGCCTTCTATAATCACAAAGGATGATCAAATGAAGAAGTTAAAAATTGCTTCACGATTCAGAAATCTAGACCGAAGGTCGTGGGTTGATAACTTTCTATTTTCTGATACGAGGTCATTGAGATTTAATGACGAAAAAATCGAAAGGAAAGAGAACATCCATGAGGTTGTAGCAAAATCAGGAAGAATGTGTCACTAGGAGCCACAATAATAAGATAAAATACTTCAAAGGGACGCAAATTCGTCACATTTATATTACATTAAATTTCGCGGTCAGTCTGAACTCTCTCTGTCAGTACCGTATCCGATGCAGGCCATGACGAGCATGACAAGTGTTGCTGTTGGTTACCGGACCGTCGGGCTAGTTCAAACAATAGTTGGCTCGGGCAAACTCCTGTCTGTTGTTGGCGAGCTCCTTGATGTCATTGTAGCTACGGAAGTGACCGACGTTGTACAAGAAGGTTAGTCTCCGACTTCCTCTGGCGCACATCCCTGGGATTTTACCACTGAGGGCCCTTTCCAATTGAATGCCTAAGGAACTTCTATTGTCTTCGTTCGATTGTTTTAAGTTCACGATCCTGTTACGACTCTTCGTAATACTTCGACGCTGGCCACCCTATCGACGTACGAGACTCTGTTCATGCTTCGATAAAACCACATTTCTGTGGCTTCGATGTTCTTGCGGGTTTCACATGGCCACGTCCAAGACTTATCAGTCCGAGCAACATCATATGAAAAGTGGGTCAGTCTATATCTTCTGTTATGTTGTATTGACGTGTATGAAGAGTCGGGCCAAAACAATTCTTGGATAAAATGTTTTCTATCAACCATCAAAGTCAAATATTAAGACATTAACAGGTACATTAATACGTTCAAGCGAGTTGAAAAAAAACTTTTAAACAAAAAATACTAAAGAAACCTTCGGAGCTCGCCCTAGTAGCCCGCGTCGATCAATCAGTTATTTAACAACTACACGGACTGGACGTTTATTAGTGCTTTAAAAAGGGTTTCAAATAAGATTTCCTGGGATAAACATGTGTGAAGTGCGAGAAAGTGTTTTACTTGTATATGTCATGACATTTTGGTACTTCAACGTCTCGCATTTTCAGTAAGGCGCGAACATGCCTTCTCTGTCGCCTTAAACGTTTGATTAAATGATGCAAAGAAACAATAAAGGAATAAATTCTTACCACTGAACAGCTAAAGAGGTAAATGCAGCTGACAAATCGGCTATTCCATTGATGAGGACCGGTTCTTTCAGTCGAAATTCGATACTTCTTTCGAATCCTGGATAAACCTTCTCCACCAATGCCGATGCTAGCTTCATAAAATGAGGATCCTCCGTAGAGTTTAAACTGTTGGTATGAGATAGCAAAGTCAACAATTTACCGATTGCAACAGAAAAAATACCTTATTCCAAGTTACGTTATTGGAAACGTTAAGATAAGCAATGGCATGTACCCTGGTTTCCAACTCTACTTTGAGGAGCTTTTTCCAACACAGATTAAAAAACGACTAAAAAACTTTCAACATTCTCATCCTCACTTGTTAGGGGCCCAGCTCTCCAAATAAGTTTAGCTACCTTTGGGTTTTTTCCTTTGCTGTTCAGTGTTTTAGTGAAGAAGGATAAAAAGTTTACACTGACGCTCGGTGTAGAATCCAGGTCTACTTCTGAAAACGAACAAAAACCTCCTTCTCTATGAAACACTCCACAGTCTTGGCGCTTGATGCTCGGCTGCAGTACTGAAGTAAAGACGCTGTTTCCAGTTTCGAGGTGGTTTGAAGTGTGAAGAGATCCTCTAGGCCAAGCCCTCTATTTCTCAGATTTTGCAAGTTTGCCTACTACTTTTGTCGTTTCTCGTCAACCATACCCAAGAGAATGACTCCAAATCAAAATATCTGAGCTATAACAAAGAAGTGGGAAACTAATGAACGTCAGCAGCTGCGAATCAATGTCCCTCACACCCTTAATTCTTCGTTCATATATTGTCGTGACGATCTGCAGCCCCTAAATTGTCATCGTCATCATCATCATCATCGCCGTCACGTACCGCTTAACGTCCTTTCTACATGTTAGTATTGGTTAAAGGTCTATTATGACAAACTTGCCAGCTATTTCCTTATTCTCTTTCCTTTTACTCCAAGATCATATTTAATCAATTCACAAGGTATCTTCCTAGGTCACTTTAAAGCCCTGCGGCCACTACAGCATTAGAAAGCATCAACTGGTGCATCTTATACAACAAGGCTATTTTACATCTTCTCCCCCGATCCTAGATGTCTCTTCTTTCCACTTTAACTACCAGTTTATTCATTACATTTCTCAATTTTTTAGCTTTGGGTTTCATTCCAGACCAAAATGGTAACAATCCAAGAAATTAACTGGCTTGCAGATTCAACATCCCAAGCTGATAGTTTGATTTTACCGCACTTTGATCCAAGATGGCCTTTTACAGTTAGTTTACTTCAGGATCTTCTCGGCTACAAGTAAGAACAGGATAACGTTTGACACATTGATGTAGGGGCCCTTGTAGAAGAAGTAACGTCTGTTAACTTGATCCGCAGTATAAAATAGTACTTGTAAGCCATACCTAAAAATAAGCAATTTTATTCTCGGCTTTGATTAAAGTTGTAAATACGACCTGCCTCCGAAATTGCATGGTTTGTAGTTTGACATAAACGATCATAACACTGCAATAAACACGTTTTGGCAGAGGATGATATTAGAGGAAGATTCTTTTGCTGATGGAGGACACAGTTACTTTCTGAAGTCAAAGCGTGGGTCCACAAGAAAGAAAGAACGTAAACGATTGGTTACCATCTTAGGAACAGCAAGATCGTGGGAATGACATTAAAATCTGAACACGATCATTAGTCATCTTCGTAAGTTCTACAATTTCATTATTTTAGTGCACATAGGAATGGTTTTATTACCTATTCACACTGTACAAACAGGAACGTCAATCAATCGATATCAGGATGCACTATATGAACAGAAACATCTACCAATTTTAGATATAACTAATCAGACGAATCGAATCTTCAGTTGGTACCTTCAGATTTGCAGCAATTAAACAAGAAAGAAAATCACGCACCAGACCTAAGTTTCTATTTTGAATCTTGCTACCCTTAAATGATTACTTTAACGCCATAACTACACTAGTACTCAGTGTTCACTTAGGCTAAACTTTCATTGAATGAAAACACTTGAGAATCATGATTACTTTTCAGAAAAAGCCTTATGCTGTATTAAACAATAAGGTGGACAAAGCCACTACTTGGCCCTAAAACACAAACAATAACAATACTTACTATCTTGAGGACAATACTGCTTGTATAAAGTCAACGACATTCTGGAACTCAAGAGTTGTACTGTGTTCAAGGAGCAACGAGAACCCTTCATCTAAAGTTAAGAAAACAAAGAGTCATGTTACAAAACTTGTTCACCTCTCAGATCAAATCCTTTCAAGAAAGCACCATAACTTCTCATAGCTACCCAAACTGCATGAACACATGTTCCGACATATTCCTACTGTTTCTTCATTAAATCATGATCGGGTACAAATTTCTCGTGACTTCAAAATAATGTGTTAAATGCACTCAAGCTGCGTTCATACCAAAATCGGTTCTCAAAACCGTTTTACTCAAAACTGTTTTAAAGCAAAAGGGGGTTGAGAACGGTCCTGAGAGCGGTTCAGACTGAGAACACTTTTGATGCTATTCCGCTAGACAAGATGACGGATGAAAGCTGCAGACTAACTGTGCTCGTTGTCTTACTTCTCCAAATTTACCGTCAGACTTCAGAATGTGTCCAGATCGTGCCACGTTTACTGCTCGATGCCATTTTTTCAAATAGAAATGTATCAAGGCTCTTTAAGCTTAGTTTCCTACGTGAATGGAATTAATAGAAACAATGGCTGAAGTTTTATTTCTTGTTCTAGGGCAGAAGTGGTGCAACTTATTTGCCTCCGCTGTGCGATTTATTAACCTCCTCTACGCAATGACGCAAAAGTCAAGCATTTACGGCAATTTCTGAATTTCTGGGAAACTAAATTGAAGACTTCAATGTCCAAGAATGTCACTGTTATACTAAGTTATACCCATGAGTGTAGTCATCTAATCCAGCCCAGCCTCATCCGAACGGAAGGAACTGGGCGATGATGATGATTATGACGTTAACTATTGATATAAAATACTAAACTATTATGTTTCATCCTTTTGTAGCATTTTGGTTTAGCATTACATAGAGGATCATACTGCCTTTTTCAGTAATTTCTTCTTCCCTTCCCATAAATTGCTAGTCAATGATTCAAACAGACCATTCTTGCCATTGGACCAAGTAAATACCGTTTCAAGTGAAATAGACGGAAAGTCATATATTTGTGTTATGGAAAGAAAAATCGAGAATTCTGACAAATGAATAGTAAACTGCACAAGTCTAGTAGTGGACAAATGTCAAGTGCACATGGAAACTTTCACTTGTACAAAAAATGATGCACCAATTTTCGAAAACTCTACCAAATGCAATGCGAACATACCGCATTCAATCAGTGCTGCCTCTGATCCAAGTGGTACAGGTCCATCGATTAAAGTTTCAACGGAGTTTAAATAAAAGGAAATAAGCCTTGAATGTTCGTATCTTTTAGGTGTCTTGAACGGTAAATCTTTGAGCATCCTTCAAAATAAAAACAAAGCAAACAATGACGGCAGTGGTTACTTTGAGTAAAACTTATCACGATACATGACCTGGCCTAAAGTATCCATCAATTATTCTGGTTCTATGTAGTCGACTGTTGCTAATTTTCAAACAAAACCTTGAACGAGGATTCAAAGGTGTTACAGCATATTTTCAACCATTCCATGGGCAACTTCCATGTCTACACGCAATAAAACCTTTCTATACAAAATACTTAAAAAAATAAACATATAATCGAAGCTTTAGAATTGCAGGGGAATATCTTAACGGCATCAGTTTTACATGAAAACACTTTCTTTGACGAAATTCTAATCCAAGGGCTATCCGAACGTTTCCAGCAATACGAAACCCGGAACATAATCATGGATGATTTTGAAAGGCATGCAAATTTTAAAGCGAATCCTTGGGGCAGAATTTTAAAGGCTAATTTACAAATAAAGTTAACAATATTTCCTTTTGTATGCATGCAATATTGCAAGCTCACGGTTGATGACTGACAAAAAATCCCTATTATCGTATTAGCTTATGAAGTAAATGTGGGCCGCGTACCATTGCCTCACAGCTTTCACGATTGTCTACCTATGACAAACATAACAAGCACAAGTCAAGGTTTCATCATTCTTCTCATTGACATATCTCAGGCTGAACTTACAATTGACTGCCTACTCAAAAAAATACGATGAGAAAGATATCGTTCACCTAATAAGTAAGGCTACCTGTAAGGTTAATATTTTGAGGTAACTACATACCAAAATGTTTCGGAGTATAATCAGACAATTGGAATGTAAGTGTTTGTACCTTTACATTAATTATCTTATACACTTCTTTAATTTATGCAACTACAGTTTGCAATTTTACAAGCCAATACGCAATTTAAGGATAGATATTACGCTTAAACTACATATGGGGGGGTGGGGGGGGTGGGTAGACAAACAGGATTCAAACAAATTATGCCATTACTAGCACAGGTAAAGTGCCCCACAAGAAAAAACTACATAAAAAATAACAAAACTTATAACATCAATCTGTTCAAACAATAAAGTAGTTTAACATACTGTCAGTATGAGACTGACATTGATTCCAGGAGGAGAGACATCTTTAGGGGGAAATAAGGTCATCAGGTTGAAAGTAAAGCACTGTTTGTGATTCCTGACATTGGTAACACGTCAGTTTATATGAAAGTACAGAACGCACCTGCACAGTTCCAAAAACTTTTCTGTAAGTTTTGCGTTAATGCTTGATGTGTCTTTTTGAATTTCCCGAAATATATAAAGAACTGCAAAGTAGCCTAGATGCGGATAGTAAAACGATTAATGGTTACAAATTAATAAATTTCAACCTTTAAACTGTACCTGATACGAAACTAGAGTTGAGAAGTATTATTTGACTTGGCAGCACCGCAGGAAGTTTGTGAAAAAGTAATGACCCACTATAACTGCCGATACGCAACGTATCACGACTATGACTTAGAAAATAGTAACGCCAATCGATCTTAACGCATAAGACATCTACTGATCACTTTACAAACAATCTTCTCGATAAGACCACACGCCGTCTTACATGCACAGAGGCACCATATTAAGGTGACAAAGTGGTCAACATCACCATCATCCTCTGCAGCATCTTCTTCATCGTCATCATCATCATCACTATTATCATCATCATCATCATCATTATCATTATCATCATCACTACCACCATCATTATCATCATTATTATCATCATCATCACCAGCAATACCATCGTCATCACCATCATCATCATCATTATCATCATCATCATCATCATCATCACCAGCAATATCACCGTCATCAACAACTCTAACGCTTTAACTATCATTCTTATCATTATCATTATTTACATCATTGTCGACATCATCATCGTCTTTGTTATCACAAAACTGGCGTTCAGGACACAATCCAAAAAGGTGTGGACATCACCTCGCACCATGCTAAGGAATCTTTTTGCTGTTTGGTACCTGCACAGAATAATGTATAGGTGTTTTCTTTTGTCGTCATCCCTAACGTTATTAAAACCTTGCAGATACACTCTTCTATAAACTTCCATATCTTCTGCACGAGAGAGTATCCTTCTATTCATCAGCACGATAAATCCCTCTTCCTCTACCATCGATCATCTCTAATTACAAAATATATTTCTTGGTTGCCTTTTACCGTTTTAAGATAACTGATGCTAGTAAGAGAACACAGAATTAACCCTTCACGAATCTTGATACTCCAGCACAGGTGCACAATACGTTTAGAATAGATCCTTGTAACCAATATATCTCTCACGGTAGGTCCGCACGTACCTTTAAAAACAAGTTCTCGTTTGGATGCTGTATCAGGATGCACAAGCGAAAGGAGGTTGATCATTTTCTTTCCCTTCGACAAAATAGCGAAAAGGAAAGTGAAGCTTCGAAGAATTTTAAAGACGAGTGGAACATGTTATATGCTGCTTCCCTGACGTCAACCACTAAAAAGTGGAATAAATACTTAAACCTTCTACAATTTACATACTTTTAAACCTTCTCATTACAAAATTTAATGATTAACACAATTTGAGCTTAAAAAGCGAACTAAATTCCGAGATCAATGGTCAAAGGCAGAACGTAAGCATCAAAGTCAGTTTGCACTTATGCCCTTACATGTAGATTCTAGTTCACATGCATTCGGTCCCAGGTAGCATCTCAGTTTTCAAGTAAATGGATAACTTACAAAGAAAAATTTAAAGGTCATGTTACAAATATATTACTTTAGATGTAAGTATGGCGAATAAACTCCTAAAGTTTCAGCTACTGCCAGTTTTTACTAAAAGTGTAATAAATTGCTGAACCTAACTAACGACTGGTTGGGCTCGAATGTAGTGCTAAGCACGTACATATTATACTACATATTTTCACCAAATGACGACTGAGGGTTTCTGGTCACATACGATTTTGTAGTAAATACATTTAAGAATAACTGCAATTTTGTCTCGTCTTGGTTGGACACTAGGACTTGAACCTTGGCAAATAAAATAATACCCGACAGACACTACAAGGTGTCGGGGTAACAGGAAAGGCAGATCTAGTAACAATAGAATCTCTGTTGAAGTGGACGACAGTAATAGTACGTCTAGGAAAGATAAAGGACCTACTTTTTTGGACAACGGTTGCACAAAGATAACAATGCCACAACCGTTAAATAACCATGGAAGGAAACAAAATTACGTATAAGTTATATTGCAATTACTGTACAAGTAATCATTAGAACGCAAAAAGGCAAGGATAGTAAAAGTGATAACGTACGGCAACGAGAAACTTAAGAGCCTATGGAATGGAAGTGTGCCGAGAAATTGTCAAATCGTAGCAAGTAACAAGAAAAAAGATTCTTACAGTTTTGTAAGCACCTTTGTCTGAGATAGGTGAATGCCGCTGACTACAAGCAAAAAACGAAACTAGAAAGTAAATTTGGACTCGAGAAAACCCAATCAGATTCTACACTTATGGTGAAACATGCATTCGAATACTCAAGATTGTTTGTAAGACGAGCCGTGAATGAGTTTCATTATCCGGTGCCACAAAATAAAGCAAACTGGAAGTTTTTAAAAAGTATGAGGCAAAATTTACCGGATCTTCCTGTCTCGTCACCCACACCAATGTCAAAAACATAGTCACAAAATTGTACAACCCATTTTCTCCGAATTCTTGGATTCGCTTTCGATAAAATTTGGAATAGAATCTGTATTACAAAGTAGAATATTGCACGGTTAATAACAGCGCAAACAGAATCACTATCAACTAAAAAGTGCGCACTTTAACAACATATTATTTTTCAGTTTGCATCAGATTGGGAAGGGTGAATGTTTGTAGCGTATGCCACGTAATTTATTGCGCAGATGTAGGGAACAAACATCACACACTAATGGAAAAGTTTCCTTCTATTATACAGTAAGACTTGTTAGTAGCTTTCGGGATCACCTATAGTCAAGAACAGTTCATGTATCCTTTAGCTTACAATAGAGCCCAGCTTATTTCTTCACGAACGCTTATCTCACGTGATGACTCTTATATTCGAGAGCGGTATTAACTGAACAAAAACCAGTTGGCGACTGCTTTGCACTGCGCTAGAGAAATAAATAAGGATTTCTGTTGTGTACAAGATAAAGAAACTGCAAAGTAGAAGAACACCTCGATACATAGTGCTGTACAGCAGCAAACTGGAAATGAATATAGAGTATTTTAAAAATTCATAGGTTAACTTAAAGGTACAAGGACGACGCCAAATCCGGCAAAAGTGTTAATAAAGCTCTGTCAGAAACTTGATAAGTGGGTCAAGGCAGGCAATTACCGTAACCAACAAGCACAAAGACAAGTGAAATTAGCCCGTCTTTACACTTCAATAAAACAACATGTACCATGTGCTATACAAGCAACCTTCACTTATTATTCCAAAAGCACCTTAAACGATACTTGTGATGTAAAAATATCTTCGAGATCGAATGAAAACGAAAAAAGGAAGTTACAAGCTTCGATCACAGAGGGAAGGGTAACTAGCAGAAAAGATACTGCATAAAACAACGTCATGCATCCGCTACCAAAGCGACCAACTGCTCCTTCAGAAGGATTTTGGGAAGCTTGCAACTGCCTCCTTGATGGGCGAGAGGGCGAACATTCCTGGCTATGATAGACCAGCTAACGTGGGAACATTTTGCGCAGAGGAAACAGATAGCAAAGGCATAAAAACAGAGAGGCAAGAATAAAATTATTTGTAGAAATCATTCATGAAGTTTTTTTAGTTCACAAATATTCAAAAATATTGTAGTATCGTAGGTTTTCAAGCAGTCGATATCCCATAATAGTTCTTGCTTATTGAGACACATTTAAAATTCTGTCAAGTCCTGCAGGGTAAACGATTACACGATGCCTCCTGCCCGTATCACAGACCGTATCACAGGGAGTGTCATCTGATTACCCTCTATGGCAACATTAGCGTAAGAAACAGATTAGTTCCCAAAAGAAATAGAAACATTTAAATGCAATTTATCCTAAGAATTTTCTCACGCGCCATTGCGTACAAGTACATAAATCATGTATAGATGATCTGACCTTGCTTTTATGTGGTCCCAACCAGCTTCTGTACGACGAGAGGAGGTGGCAATGAACTGAGCTAAATTTCGAAGGAATAGATCAAAGACATTGTCGTTCTCGATGCTGAAACGAAAAAATCAGGAAGAAGGGATAATCAAAAAGGAAAAGCTGAAAAGCTGAAAAAGCTGTAAAATGAATGGATGAGGGAATCAAAGTATGAAATCCTTTACACTAAAATCTCACAAAATGGCTCGAACGCTCCGACGCCATACATTAACAGGACAATGTGATGACGGCATAAGAAAACCAAGTGCTTACCTAAATCTTAAAGTGCGGTATAAAGAGTCACAAAATAATGCTCAACAGAGTCTCATTATAGCGATCTCCAGCCTGTTCACCAGTTAATTTTTAAAAGGCAACGGAACAGCACCACCCCGACTCCCGGTAACGATCTAGGTAAAATGTTCTCACCCAGAAATCACTCGAAGCATCTACAGTTTATGCATGGTGTATGATTCATAAGAGACATCCCAACACTGTGATCCCAAGATAAGATACAGGACCAACCTACCAAAGTAAAAGAAAGACATACCCATTCCATGTTGTATATTCACGGCATTTATTTATCCACTGCCAGGGAGTATAACTACCAATCGATAAAAGAAATTGAACGCAAAATAAAAGTAGCTCTTCCACTTTATTAATGATGATAATAATGAAGGCAATTTCAACTAGTTACTAACGATGATGATGATGATGATGATGATGATGATGATCATGATGATGATTATGACGATAATAATGATTATGATGATAATGATAATGATGAT
>JAAAKL020014451.1:0-11942 GCA_010016065.2 Carybdea cf. marsupialis auct. non (Linnaeus, 1758)
TAACAAGTCCCATGAATATGGGCACCGTCAAACCCCATGACTGGGAATAAAAGACGTTAAACGAATAAAAAAAAAAGAAGTCTGATATACAACCTCTGTATCAGTGGTTATGCTTTCACTACACTGCACTGGCCAATTCAGAGTGCAATACCTGGTACATGGCAAGGGGTACTTATTAAATTCTAATACATATGTAATTTTGTTATTAAGAAAGGGGGCTTGGAGCATGTTTCTACCTCACTGTGGATGATAGAAGAAAAGTTTTGGTCACTAAAAATAGAGTAGGCTATGTCATGAATTGGGCAAAAAGGTGCTCTGTTTATACTCATGACCTCCAATCAACTAATGAAAGTGTTATCATCTGCATTTAAGGTCCCTTTTCCATGCTTGCATGAGACTTTAAAATTTCATATTCTTCATTGATATCTCTGTCCTTATGCCACAGCACATGTATGAAGCAGGCATACCATCTAAATATATAGATATACTGTGATAAAACAAAAAATACAACTAATATCTTAACTTACCATCTGGAAGACTACCTTGTCTTTTTCCCTATGACTGGTTCTAAATATAGCTGTGCCATCTGCAAGGACATAGTCAATTGTTCCCAGCAGCTCTATGTATTCAGGACAAAAGAATGGTAAAAGAATGTTACAAATGCACATATAATATTTCCTTGAGAGGCAATCATAATGATCATTTGTCATTTTAACATCTGATTTCATAGCCAGTACACAGACTACATAACAAAGTAAGTAAACTCCTTTTTAACAGTTTACCAACTTTACAATAAAAGAGAACAAAAAATGGTGTTTCAAACCATACACTTTTGGTTATTGTTTATTCCAAAAGCAATGTTTAAATAAAATTATGTAAAAATCTAAAACAACTGCTGTAAATTAGCCAATCAGTCAGCTAGCTTTCATGGTAGTGCAACACTTACCAGGCCTACACTTAAAAATGTGTATCTGTCTGTGTTTAATGCAGATACACCAGACTAGGGCATACACAACACACACCTCATCCGAGAAGACTACCAGTTGGCTCCAGATTGCTAATTGAGTATTGACAGCTAACCTTCACATCTGGAGATGGTCTCTTCACACCTTGTTTTATCCAGCACTCTAGCAATGGGCATTCATTGGTAAAAATCACTGTTTTTGTTCAGACTAAGGATAAGCCTAGCCGACATTGGCTTTTACAGGATTACTTTTGTACGGTTGTCAGAGGTATACATCAGGGGGGGGGGGGTGGCCTTTGCATCTGACTATGCAAGGACTTTAAACTTACCATTCTCAACTCTTTCACACTGGACAAACTTGTAGTCAATTATTTCCTAGAACACAAAACCACGAAAGGTATCTAATTAATAAGTCTTTGTACTGCATACAGACATTGCAAGGTATTCACATAAATTAAACCAATATACTATAAATAACCAAAATAAACTTGAGAATATACATGCCCTGAGCATGGGATAGTTGTTGCTAACATCAGCTGTTGCCCCTTCTAATGGTGAAACTGATAATGATGATGATGCTGATGATGATGTATAGCGAGGAAGATAATAATGATGAGAATGACCATCATACTGGCATCTGTAACCCACTTTGTAAGACCCACACTGGCTACCATGGTAGCTAAGGATTTGCACTTCTTCAAGTTTTGATGATTTTGGTGCCGGTGTAGGTTTATTCAAAAGATCAAAAGTTTGCACTGCAGTATACAAGACAAATTTAAACATTATCTACTCAATAGATGATTATTGTATTTTCAGGTCTTCCATTATTTAGTATATTTTAGACCATTTTTAATAACTGTCTTGTGACTATCTTCTACAACTTTCCATTTAAAATTTTTATATCGATGGAAAACTTATCATTTACAACGGCTATGGGTACAAAATTGCAATACCATATGATTCAACAAAGTCAAAGAAACCCGTGCTATAAAATCTAGCATATAAGATCTATAAAACTGATCTCCCATCTATAAATTTCTTTGTCATAACGCAGGCTAGACTTGGCAGATTTCATAAGGCTAGGCCTATATATGACAGGTCCTATTAAGAAATACTGTAACACTAGTTACCGGTAGTAGGGCCTAGGCTATAGCCTATAGGGCATACCCTTGGTGTTAATGTTGCTTCCTATTGCAAATGTAGCTGTTTGTGTTTGCAAGATCTCTACTATATTTCACCATACTTCTTACAGTGCAGCATGAATCCCATGTCTGTGACCCAGTCTTTCCGTCTTTGACTTAACTAGGTACCGTAACTGGGAATTAACGTAATAACCAGGTAAATAAGTAAAATGACTAAATCATTTACTAAATGCGCCTACGCGTACCGGTATCGTTTGGGATAATATGGGCCGCTTGAGAGGAATACTATGCCTTCCGTCTTCAGACACTTACCGGACTATAAACGATGTCTGCTCCGTATTCCAGTGCCAATAGTCGAGTAGGTAAAGTACTAACACGAACCATAGGTGCAAGGATATGGCACTTCGAATAACACAACGAAGACGCCATATCTGCCTCCCGCCATCATGCAACCAAAGACGGGCCTCGTTTTCCCTCGTTCTTATCTCTCTCTGAAGAACTGTTTGCAAAGACCATTGCTCTAGCGAATATCTCCTTTAAATAGAGTTCGATTGTTAAAACTATCAGAATATCAATTTGCAAATAAATAGATCTGTGCTTAAAAGAAAGAGATCAAACATGGGAAACGTAGTGTGGTGAGTCTGCACTGACATTTATGAATTTAATGCATAGTCGACCGGAAAACAGACTTTATTTAAACACATTGTTAGAGGCATAAAATCTAATAATCGACTTCAAGATGCAACTCATGATGAGAAGTTTCTCCGCTTGACTTTGTGCACCTATCTTACTGCATGTTCGCACGCGTATTCAGAAATTGTATTTTTAAAGCGGTTGAGATTTGACTATCATAAAATATAAATTTCGCATACTATGAGAAAAACTTGAAAAGACCATTGTGCATAAGACATTCGGAGTTACGAGAGGGCAGTCACTCGCTATATTTGGCATGACCAGTGAGTTACCCGTTTGGGAGATCATCGAATAGTTCTTGTGATATTAAATTTATCCGAACTTTTTATATAACTGCAATTTTTGTACGCAGGGTCGTGGCAATCGTAGGACCCCCGGCTTTTGACAGAGTTTTCAACATCTGTATTCAAGAGCAGTATAAACTACCTTTCCTAGACCTCCTAGGCAAATATCAGCATTTCAATCCAGGTCTACAGAAACCAACGCAAACCGATCAATACTTCAATAACACATCGTCCAATCTCAGCTCGCAACAGTCATCACTATCCTATTTAGTAGGGCAAGAAATGTCATAACCTATCCTACGGCGTTATTTGTAGAAGAACAACACCTGAAAGACTTCCTGGAATACAACGGATACAGCCGAAACGATTTGAAACCTTTAAGGAGAAAGCAAACACGGAGTCAAGAACAAGATATAAACCCCTTAAGCACATATTGATATTCCTTACGTCAAAGACACAAGTAAAACCATCAAATAATCCTCCGGCAGCAAAATATCCTATGTTCCTTCTTTACGATCTACACATTACGGCAGACACTGTTAAAGTCGAAGGACCCTGTCCGTTCAGAGAAGCCAACAACATTGTTAAGAAAACTAATTACTTTTGATTAGGAAAAAACCAGCTAGATACTAGACAAAAAGATCAAGACAACAACTAGAAACACCAAAACAACCATTTATTCCCTACATCAACACAACTACATCAACGACATGTGCTACAATCTCCCAATCATGTGATTCCCAGCGATTATCGACAAATACCCACAACAAACACATAATCAACATGTCTCCATTTCTCCAATAAGTTCGGCCCTTACTTTCACGGAGGTCCGTGATCAACGATATAAGTTAGCAAAACATTCCTTATTAACATTTATTGCCCCTACACCCCCGCCCTCCCCTAATAACTGCAAGTCCCAATCCTTTATTTGCTCGAATAAAACAGCACTGAGAACATAAACTCAAGTTCAAGAAAGCCAGAATAGGAATCATAGTCTGGAATGTCGTCTGATAATATGACAAGAAAATTAAGCAGACATGGCATAAGTTAAGTCTCAGTAGAAAAGATATTTCACTAGAATCACAAAGTGAGCACCTCCTTATTACTTAGATGTGTCTCCACTTAGCACACAAAGTCTCAAGAATTAACAGACGAATGTGAGGATATTAAGAGCTTCCTCGTTAAAGAACGTAAAGGGAAGCAAAATCATGATTTCCAGGAGGTCATCAATGGTATTTATCCCTCCTCCAAGGCTTTCCACTTGTGTATACCATATATTATGGAGCTCTTACTTTTCAAGTAAGTTCTGCAGTATCTAAAGAGACTTCTCACTCCTTACCGACGGTCAATGACTCGTAGAAGAAATTTAAACTTCATGTTCGCATCTATATCTGCACACACGAATAAGAATCTTGACTCCGACAAGTTCCTTTTAGAATTTGCTAAAAGAAACAGGAAGATAATAGTTTTATGTAGTCGTACATAAAAGTTGTCATGTAATAGTGATTGGGGTTGATGCCACTATTTCCATGTGTAATGACATTAAGAGAGAATTCTTTGATAAAATCAAAAGTGTTCAAATCTGGCTTTCAATATAAGTACAAACATTATTCTAAAAATGCAGAATATGTTTACGAATCATCACATGCTCATTAAAATGACTAACAGTCACTGATTTGATGCAGATAACACGATGTAAATGATTGCTTAGGGAAGGTATGACGTCCCAAGTTTCATAACATTGTTCCAATCTTTTATTATCAAACACGTTATAGCTCTCAATTTTTCTCCACTTGCAGGAGAGTGATATGTCTTATCACCTCTGAGAGATGAACCTACGTAGTTTTAAATATATCAGACAGAACCTTATCTTATGCTGCTTCATAACGTTATGAACAAGAAATATTTCCGATTTAGAGTCCGATTATTCCTAGATATTTAAAGGTAAAGATAAAAAACTTTATGAAACACTTTACCGTAGGCTTCATTTTAGACTAATGGCGTATAACGTAAGATTACGACTTCTTCACTATCCCTCCGCATATACAAATTAAGAGCTTCAATCAAGGAGGCAAAAATAGATTCCATGTTTTCTTCCATCTTCCTACTTAATGATCGCATTCCCACCTTCACTGGTGTCGGGCCTGAAGCAGTAGCCTAAAGATGGGAGAAGTATACGTCCAAAAGTAGCTAAGAAAAAGTCTACGATCTACGTGATGTGCTGATGGCAGCATACAAAGTACAAATTAATGGGGCATACTAGCGGAAAGTCGGGTGGAATGCCTGTTGCAAAAACTGCACACGAAGGTATCTATAGGAATAAAAGGGATTATGTATGTTTTTATGTATATCTTTGTATATTCTGTTTCTACTCCTCCACTTCTTGAAGGATTTTCACGAAATTCGGGCGGTGACCACCTTGGACCTATAACATTCTGACGATGAAAGATGAACGACGCTGAATTTGATCTCCGGGCAGGGGCGGGAATTCCCCATGGTGGGCCCGAGCCCTATGGGATTATTAAGTAAGGGTTCAAAATCTGGTATGCACACCCCCATACGCCGCCCAATTTAGAAATTACACTGAGTGAGACTGACCCATCATGGGTGGATTGCCTTAGCTTATAGCAGATATCTGTGAAATTAGTGTTCAGATAAGCGGGATGCTCATTCAGAACAATAATGTTTAAAATGTAGGGAAATACGAGAAGTGACGACAAAACCAGCCGATCACAATAGCGCTCTACCAGTTTTAAGGAAACTCCGCTGATAAATGCTCCTGCCCAGACCGAAACCTGCTATTCACATCAAATAGTTTTTGCACCTTAAATGGATGAACCCGGGCATTTTCTAAAAATCGAGGAAAACTAAACTAGAACAATGAAACCCGCTCTGAAGTCCTACAACCATGTAATGTACTCGACTATGGTGGAATCAATAGTCTCGATTTACCTAAGAATGAACTGACCACGTAAAAAATCGAGGCTAAAATACTTTATGACACAACAGAGGTCAAGAAAGGGAGGCCAAAATATCAAAGATCCCGCTCCTTTGAAATGTTCTGTGTTCCAATGGCCAGTGCAGTAGCAACAATAAGGTTAGAAAAAGCGCGCGAAGACAACAGCCGATGTAAATTGTGAATGCTCAACAAACTATATAACCACAAGTCTAAACTTGCATTTATCGAAATTCAAAAATGCAGCTAAGTACTATGAGGCATTAAAAATGATGGAATCTGATAACAATTCCTATCAATCTTTTTCAAAGCAAGACTCTTCTGATCTGTTCATCAGTCTTTGTTCGTCTCTAAAATTCATTAATACCATCTATTCTTAGAATGCTGTACTCATTTACGTTTGTGACTTCCCTTCTATCGCACGCCATTATGGACTTTCACAGTTAGCTCCGTTTCAGTAATACGGATTTGGCAGAAGTACTCTTTCTAACTTCGTTTATCTATGGCTAATCACATCTGATGTGACCAGACACGATCACTTATGTACACAAGCATCTAGGCTTGAAGGCTTCAGATAGCGTTATTGCAGTAGCATTAACAACCCCCCACCCCCCACCCCCCGCCAAATAAAAATAGCGGGACGACTTCTCTCTCTACCATCACTCAAAACTAAACCGCATATGAATAATAAAGCAAAGGAAGTGCCACGTTATTGGACTGTAGTGTGAGGGGAATTACAAAAACCTGATGGAGTGAGCTTCGGGATGTTTGGGTTACTTCGGGAGGTTACCACGGAATGCGTTACTTTTTTTTGCATTACGATGACAGAAGATCTATAAACGTTAACATGATTTTCTTTTTCGTTTCCGTATCTTTAAGCTTGCACCACATGGGAGACTATTTATTTTTAAATTGTTGAGCAGGATTGTGATGTTCTTATCTATATGAAGGAGTATGGTGTTTTCCAGATACCATTAGGCTGTTGGACCAGATGCAAGCTTCTCTGTATTTGTCGGGCAGTTCTCTCCTTGGTTTTCCTTTGCGATGACAACCAATGAATAACATTATCTGTCTTCCTGTCACTTAAATTGTCAGTAATTCTATTTGCCTTTATGAGAATCGGAAAATTGTCGGATCCTCTTTCATTACACAACTTTTTATGTGTATTTTATCGTGCATATGAAGCTAGACTTAGCTTAGCAATCATGCGCCGGACACAATTGAAACTTTCAGAACCATAGTAACTAGAACTGTTTCGAACTGATTTGTTGGATGGTTTTCGTTTATCAAAAGTTGTTGTTCAGATAATGATGATCGTCGTGATGGTCATAATAATGGAGACAATACTGATGATGATGACGATGATGATATGCTGGTGGTGGTGGTGAATATCGTGACGACGGTGATGATCATCATAAAAGTGACGGTTTTTTACGATGACGATGATGGTAATGATTGATGATGATGGTGGTGCTGTTGGGGCCATTGCTGGTGGGGATATCGATGATGATGATGATGATGATGATAATGATGATGATTATGATAATGGTGATGATGGTGATGAAGAACGTCGTTGTAATTCTGCCAATAAAAGTCATACTGTCACCGAAAGTAGTATCAAAGATAATAATCAATCTGATGAAAGCTTGAGGAAATCATGGTAGTTGGGGTAACGATGACAATAATCTTGATGATAGAAATGATTTTGAGATTGTCAGTACTTGAAAAGACGATACAGTTACCATTCCTGTCCCTTAAATTTTTCCATAAGCAACGGCATGCGACTCTCTCTTAGAGTGGGGTCATTAAGGATTTGGATAGCAGCAACGAGTAGAAGCAGATGGTGAAATCCTTTTTAAATTACTTTGGATATGAAAGGTCTAGATCGATTTGACGTGCTGCATACATCAACTTTTTTGGGCTTCAACGTCTGTTTTGTGCAACATGGAGACGGTGTAACTTGAAAACTTCAGCGGTAGAGCTACTTCTGAAATCTGTTGTTGTCGACCATTTGCACAAGGAAAACAATTTTGGAGAGAGGCTATGTTGCTAAGGAGCTGCTCATTTTCATCACAATCGTGTGGCAGGTGAGATGATAATTGCTCTGTCTGTTGACACGTAACTATGGAAACCATAGTCAAATCAAAGCGAGATCATTCGCTCATGTCTTCTTTGATCGCAATCAATCCCCAGAGACATTTCTTGACGGACTGTAGTTTGAAATTTGAAACCTCTTTGCAAATACAAGTGTTATTTGTTATTGTACTACGTGAAAGACTTGAAAAATGAGCGCTAAACATTGTAAGCTAGTAGTCGCAGAGGGATTTACTACGAAATCAAGGCTAAAGAATGCCCAAGTAAGTATTCGAATGTTTTGTGTTGCTTTCACTTTTATTGTTCGTGTACAACACAGAGCATGACATTCTTATTATGTGGTAAACTTAACGATCTTGAAGGCTAGAAGGTTAAACCAATCTTACTGTTAAACTAAGTATTTCTTAAACAATTCAAGTTACGTTGAGGAAGTTGCCAGGCGATTCATATAAAATCGAAGTGGAATCTGTCATGAGTTGAGGTTGAAGACATTCGATTTGGAATCAAAACTGATTAGCTGTGTACATAAAGTACATTTGCTTTCTCGATCTGTTGAGATGCTCGATGTTTTACAACAACGAAGTAACACCGTAACTCTATTTGTGTTTAACGAAGTATTGGTTATAAATCTATAACTATCGGTTGTCGTTTGACTAAAAAATTGTAAGTTTGTGGCTTGATCAGAGCAGATGGCTGCTAATTGACCATATTGCAATCGATTGCTATCAGCGATGCACAGGGATCTGCCAAGCGTGATGCGGGAAAACGATGATTTACAAAAGTAGATAGGGTGATAGGGTCTGTTATAGAGGGGGTTAGCGTAACAATGTTGGCACTAGACTTGGGTATCGCAATGACAAACCTTAGGGCTGAGGCTGGACTTGCTCCCCCTAAGGGAATAACAAGGGCGCGAAATATCCTTTGACCGTTGTAAGATACAACAATCGTAAACAATGTTAGGTCACTTTTTCATTTTCCTAGTTATGACTGATGTCTTTTATTCATCCAAAATTGGCACTTTGTGACCAACACAGTCACGCTTGCCAATGTTTGCAGGTATGGTGGTTAGGAGTGGCAGACCTTCACATGGGGCAGTTTTGAATGAGAACTGTTTATTAGGAGGAGGGCAATCGGTAATATAAGGAGGCGAAATCGAAAGAAGGAACGAATTTTATTTGGTGCAGCCTGCTGTCCTTAGTTTTCATATTTGGATCAACATAATCTTAACTTCATGCTGTTCGACAAAAAACCCTGCCCGTATTAAGTGGAAAGGCTTAAATACCTCCTGATATTAGTATTGGATAATAAGGTTCCTAAAATTTCCGTAGTCTGCCAAGTTTTGTTGACCACGATTGTTGCCTATTAAAAATGATGATATAGCCAATAATGATATTTATTTGATGTTTGCTAAGTGCCGGGGGAAGGGGGCGTAAGATTTCTCAGTGAAGCATAGGGCTTAAAACCGGTTGCTTAGATGTTTCCAACCCAAAGAATGCTGGCCTTTATAGAAATAATAGTCATCCATGGGTAACAATTTACAACCGCATACATCAGATCCTTCAATACCCATGCCATGTTGGGTTGTATGGCCTTTATTTCTCCACTTTATTTCACAAGAGTTTGAAAGCTTTTTTGTCGTTTAAGGTGAAATACCTATACCAGAGATAAACACACACCATTCCATGACTCCACTAATCTTACTTATTTCGTTGTACGCACAAACCAAGCCCATGTATTCCCGTAGTTAAAGACTAATGAAAAAACATACATGTACAAAATTCAACAGTATCATAGCTATCAGAATGCATCCTTTTGTATTACATGAGGATGGTGTCAAGGAACCCTTTACTAATACTAAGAATATCATTCAAATGCTAAATTCACTGTTGATGTGAGTTTAGTCAACTCATATTGGTTTTTTTTATAAAAGTTCTAAGTGGATAATTACGTTGCCCATATTGCAACGGACTATAGAATATCTCTAGCAAGGGAGATAACACCTACATAGTATCGACAGGGTTTTACCTGTTGAACAAGCGATATTTACTCAATTCACCGATATTAAATGAGTAAAAATAGTAGTCTGCTTCAATCCAGAATAAATTGCTGAAGTTCAATTAAACGAGTAAAACTTCCACTTCTGTTCAGTAGTTTTGTCTGCACACAGGCTAAGGCTAAGTGATTGAAATACAGTTGCGCCTCTGAGTCAAGGGATACAACTTTTCATTTGCAATTACTGAATCGGCCTCTTGTCTTTGCTGCTGTTGTTTCTTCGCACCTATTGACAGTTCAAAAGATGTGGATATTATTACCAGTTATTGGTTCTTGATGTTGTATTAACTGTGTCTTACAAGCAGGTCTTATGTCAACCTGTTATCTTCACAAATTTGTTTTGTTAGTTTCTTGATAAAGAAGCATTTCCACACAATGTTAGTGACACATGAACATCCCTCATCATTGTGGATGATTGTGGACAGGTGCTTTTCATATGTTATGGACATCTGTCTGAAATGCTAAACCTATTTAAAAAGCTCAGAAAAAGTGTTCAGTGAGTAAATGACACCAAAATTTTTTTGCTCTGTCTACAAACGTGCTAATAAGTTATTTCCACTGTGGCAGTAAGCAAAAGTTCCTCACACAATAGATGTGCACATTTTATTTTAAACTGAAGATATCAACAAGCTGGGTTTAATTGCATTCCCAAATAACATATGAGACATTAAGATGAAGATTCCAACATTTATACAATTATTAGATGTTGATGTTAAAAGAATACTAATGTCAATTGAGTCTCCATTCCGCTGCTATTTGATAGATGGAAGAAGTCATTACAACAACACATATCTGTTAGAGGGGTGGACGAAAAGATTCTAAATTTAATTTGATTGCAAACAAAGTGTAGCACCTCATAGCCTGTTTGGTGATTCAGTACAGTGTTTCGCAGCATAGGCGCTCAATAGTTTGAAGAAAATTTGACTTCTAGACCGGTAGATGAAAATCATAGATCGTGTGGCGTGTAGTCAGGTCACGTGATGGGTTCCTTTAGTATTTTAACAAGTACTTCTCTCATTATCAAACTCTCCTTCTAATCGTCAGCCTCCTTTTCATCCATAGGTGACAGGCCCCCCTTCATCAGGTGCATACAAGAAGAAAAAAGCATCAGAGAGTCAATTCCGGAAATTTTATGAGCGTGGGGATCTTCCAATTGCCATCGAACATGACACAAAAGGAAATAAAATTGCATGGAAGGTGGAAATCGAGAAATTAGACTACCACGCCTACTTACCCATGTTTTTTGATGGACTCAAAGAGAGACAGCACCCTTACGACTTTTTTGCACGGCAAGGCATCCAAGACATGCTAGAACATGGAGGAAGAAAGGTACTCATGGTCATACCCCAGCTGATTATTCCAATTCGTGAAGCCCTACAGACAATGGACCCCAAGATAATTTGTGTGACTCTAAAGATCCTGCAAGACCTGGTCATGTCACACGAAATGGTAGGAGATGCGTTAGTGCCATACTACAGGCAGTTATTACCTGTTATGAATATGCTGAAGAACAAAAATATGAATCTAGGCGACGCGATTGATTACAGTCAACAACGACGGGAGAATATCGGCGATTTGATTGAAGAAACGCTGGGGCTGTTGGAGCGACACGGCGGAGAAGATGCATTTATCAATATTAAATATATGGTACCCACTTATGAATCGTGTGTTTATAGCTAATGGCAAAATGGGAAAATAATGATGGGCCATTTTATTGTGTAAATACTTTATAAACTTAATTGATTTTCGCTTTCCTT
>JAAAKL020014452.1:0-11941 GCA_010016065.2 Carybdea cf. marsupialis auct. non (Linnaeus, 1758)
TCCTTCTAAATATGAAATTTCATTAAGATCCGATCACTCCTTCGTAAGTTAAAAATACCTCATTTTTTCTAATTTTTCAGAATTAACCCTCCCCCCAACTCCCCAAAAGAGAGTGAATTCGTTCTGTTTATGTCAATCACGTATCTAGGACTTGTGCTTATTTTTCCCACTAAGTTTCATCCCGATCCCTCCACTCTAAGCATTTTCCAAGATTTTAGGTTTCCCCCTCCAATGTCACCTGATCCGGTCGGAATTTAAAGTAAGAGCTCTGAGACATGATATCCATCTAAATATCAAATTTAATTAAGATCCGATCTAATTTTTCCAAATTAACCGTCCTCCCACTCCCCCCAGATGGTCGAATCGGGGAAACAACTATTTCAAATTTAATCTGGTCTGGTCCCTGATACGCCTGCCAAATTTCATCGTCCTAGCTTATCTGGAAGTGCCTAAACTAGCAAGACCGGGACTGACAGACCGACAGAATTTGCGATCACTGTATGTCACTTGGTAAATACCAAGTGCCATACAAAGTAATTTTTCTCTGGGGATGGAATATTTGGTTGAAGGTTGGCTTCAGTATGACTTATTTTGGAAAAGGGTTATTTCCAGGCTTTGGGCAAGCCATGGGTGGAAGTAGTTATAGGCCCTACTAAACTGAAGGAAAACTCGACTTTCTTAAAACTTGAAACCCCCTCCCCCTCGCCCTATTTTAGATAGGGCTTGTGATATCAGAGCTCGATATGAGCCCTGATCCTAGTCATCTTTGGTCTAGCTTTCATTTGGATCCGTTGCTCCATTCGCAAGTTATACTAAATTAAACCAAAAGCTTGACTTTTTTCAGCACTTAAAACCCACTCCCCCTCGTTCTATTTGAGCTAGGGTTTTCATCTCAAAACTTGATGCCTGTCACGGTCTTAGGCACCTTTGGTTCAATCTTCACTGAGATCCATCAATCTCTCGCAAGTTACACTGAATTAAATGAAAAACTCAACTTTTTTTTAGTACTTAAAGCCCCCTCCCCCTAATTAAGCTAGGGTCTTCATCTCCAAACATTATGTGTCTTATGGTTTTGGCATCTTTGGCTTGACTTTCATTGAGATCCATTACTTCATTCGCAAGTTAAACTGAGTCAAACAAAAAACTTGACTTTTTAAGCACTTAAAGTCCCCTCCCCCTTGCCCTAATTAGGCTTGGGTCTCCATCCCAGAACTTAATGCATATCATACTCTTAGGCATCTTTATTCAATTTTCATCGAAATTCATCTCTCCATTTGCAAGTTACAGTGAATTAAATGAAAAACTCGATTTTTTTTAACACTTAAAGCCCCATCGCCCTAATTAAGCTCAGTTTTAATCCAAATAGTTCAACTTTAATACAAATCTGACTGGCGGTTCTCCCGCTATACTCGATTGCACAGACGGGGGACAGACAGGCAGATCTCAAAAACCTATATGGATGGATATTTCCACTATCCAAATAGGTGATGATGCCTGGATGATGATATGCTATTGTGTTCCTTTTTTGGATCCAATGAGCGAACGTGGCTACCTAAGATGTTGCAAAATCCGTCCCTCTGTCTGTCTGTGTGTCCGTCCGTCTGTTTAATCACGTATAGGGGGAGAACCGCTGGTTGGATTTGGATGAAAATTTCGATGGCCAGATTTGGTGCCAAGGATCATGTGCAATAGTAAGAAAAATATAAATTTTGTCGCTAATATTTAAAGCCCTGTCACCGTTTATAAAACCGGGTGTTTTCTGCAGTCGTTCAGTAAAAAATAGACTCAGCATATATGCTGCGTAATTTACATAAAGGGTAGAAAACCTCCAACGAATTTACTTTACTATACTATTTAAAAGTTTATAACTATGTTCTATATTGTCTTTTCTCCTGAGCATTTAGTAATGAAGAAAGAAAAGAGTAAAAAGGTTGGCATAAACCGACATAACTGTTTATGATTTAAAGTATACAAACGTTTGTTTTATATTCAAAACTTTCATGTAACATATAAACTGGTACAACTATTTTTCCTCCAACAGAGTCAATAGATATGGAGACAACCAGAAAACGTCCCAGTAGTGTTGAAAACATTGACCATGTTGAAGCTGGACCAAGCCGCTCATCCAAGTATGCAAGAGAGTCGCAGGAGCCAAGCAGAAGCGATATGTTATCATCAAGCTTATCTTCGTATCCAGGAACATGTAGCCTAACCAACTATCCTTTATATGATATGTATTCTAGAGGTCTATTAAGTTATGGACTATCTTACTCCCAACTTCCCGTCTCATTATCAACAAGACTTAACTGGATGGTATCGAGTCTGGCCAATAGCTATGATAACAATGAGAAATACCTACTCCAAAGGGCCTTGCAGTATGCTGATCAATCACATAGATCTGCTTTTTCTCCTGTTAAGTCAAGAACCTCATGTAGCCAGACAAGCAAATCCGAACATGTACTGTGTCCCGTCTTAGAGCAATCATTACGATCATCGATGAAAAGGACGACGCCCAGACCACCAGCAACAAGCTTCCATTCCGAAACAACAGAAGCAGAGGTATCCGGTACGGAGAAAGAGGTAGCTTGCCACATTTACGGTATCCTAAGCTTGCCCGGCTCTAAGGAAACAAGGTACGTTCAATTATCGTAAATACCTTTATTACATTCCTTGTGCTTTCCTAACTGTAAGTCTTCACAACGAGGTTTGTACTTTTATCATGGCGTGTTTTTGCCAGGAAATTGTAGAACACACTTTCATAGTATTCCATGGTAACTCAATTATTGACTCAAAAAAGCGCAAACGTCAATGAATTAGCAATTACTCTTATTGATTGTTAACAAAAATGGCATCTCAAGGCAGAACACTCTACAATGAATAGCTACTCAGATGTTAAGTATCTAAATTTGCAATCCAAAATGTTTCCTTGCACTGGATTATCATTCGAATATCTATATTGCACATATTTTCATATATATGTTTTAATACTTACATTACACTATAGTAGTAATTAGACGCGAAACTTGCTCATGGGTTGGTCTGAAACTTAAACAGTTTGACACACAACAAGAGATATGGAAAATCATTGTTAACAACATACCTGCAAAACAGATAAAAATCAAAGCTACTATTTCGTCATTCACGTCTTGAGACAAAAAGAAAACTTTATTATTTCCTACAAATTCTTAAGGAGTCAAATACCCTTAAATCCCTGTTCATTCTTAAAACTGTAACATAATGGCCAAACCCCTATAGCAGATTCATTACTTCTCTTTTGCAAGACTTGTAGCTTGTAGCCTCAAATATTGGGCAGGGCATTTAAGGAACAAAGACCAGATTACATTAGCAAATACGTGATTCCTATGGTACAGGGATGTCCTTCGGAAATGTGAAAGATACAAAGAAAACACATGGAGATTTATTTTAATAGCATTGTTAAAGGAATTGCTCGATTAGATTTTCCTTCTGGCAATACATTTCATTGATAAAAAATAATTGTCTTATCAACGTTGAACAAATAATTCTGCAGTGATACACTCATTTCAAGGCTCTTTTACTATCACATATAATGAAAGAACGTCAATGAAATCATTCTTTAGTGATATTACAATTTACTAGTTCAATACATGACTCTATTGTACTATGCTCTTTAATATGTTAAGCCAGAAATGTCGCTCTAAAATGTCAAGAATAAGTTCTACACTCTTGGACTCTCCCACGCTGAGATTGCCATAAGAGATGGTGCTTCGTGACAGCGGTTGAGTTACTAAGAATTCACTCACTTACTAAACGTTTGCAGAAATCGGATATTCAACCCATAATTTCGGTAAGGAATTCACTCAGCAAGGCTCTTCTTCTCTTGAAAGGGTATTAGGCCCCGCTATTAAAACCTCCTTGGCCTTTACCTCAAACCCCTGAGCTCTGCTCCACGCCATGCCTTAAACTACTGGAAGTAAGTATCATGTCCAAGAGGTAGGAAAGAGATGTCGGTTTCAACAGCATTGCATGGCTAGAAGGTATAACAAAGGGAATGCAATTTCACGTAATGTAATTGGGCCTATCAAATAATATAACAGGGTAATCTGTGCAGCTCTGGACTTTGATGATCACTCTTTTACACTTGTCTTTTAGATATCCAATTAGCGCTTCCGAATTACGACGACGTGTGAACTCCCCAGAGTGCCTGAACAAGGTCGACATGATCTCGTACGTTCGCTTAGCAAAGACGTCAGCGAGGGAGCTCTTAGAAAAACACAATATCACAACACATTTACAAACTCGCCGGTCAAGGCATACCATCTTATCTAAAATGTGTGAAGCGGAATGCACTGCATTAGCTGATGGGATATTTAGCCTCGAAATGAGATACTTTCCCTTCAAGTTTGTGGCGTTTAAGATGGCAGAAGCACTGAAGTGTCCTTTGTACTCCTCAGAAACGCTGGCTCACATGAAAATAAAAGATATAGAGATGACTCAGTAAGTCGAAGTTCCCTGCGTATCTGTTTTCAACCCATTTGATGATGGTACTGATCATGACGTATTTATTAGCTAAGCTACTCCAGTTGGACATGATACACCTTTTTTACGCAAGGTTGTAAAGTCATGGCAAACTTAATGGCAGTTAATTAGAATTATCATTTTGTTCACAGTATTTCATTCTCTAAAAGGTAACGACTTGGGTTGCAAGAATGGAGACTAGGGTAGGTGACGGGAGTCAGTAACTTGCAAAACTGCTCAGCTGTGGGTTGCATTTGCTGTTTGTCATAATTTGTCAAACAATAAAAGAACAATACAAAGCCGTATAAAGTAATTTTTCAAACTTAAGTCAGTTTTTAGTGATATTCCATCTGCTTTATTACTAGTAATACTACAATAGTGATTTTATTCTTTCGTTGCCTCATTCACTTCTACAGATAAAACGGCTAAGTTTCTTTATGCCATAAAAGGGTAGTTAGGATGCAAAATATTAATTTAAGTATCTACGCTTTGAAATATATTACAAGCTAAAATAATAATTCATACGCTAACATAATTTACCCGCTTTCGAAAGTATAATAGTTGTAATGGAGTAGGCCACTTCCAATGCCCTTTAAATCGGATGCGGATGGAACCGAAGCAAGGGAATAAAGTCACAATACGAGTTACTCGGAACACCTTAAATCTGTTTATTTGTTCATTATACGTTATAGCAGAAGAGGTTTAGGGATTAGGGGCAACTTGATCATTTCTTTAGCTTTAATCTGACAGATTATTTGGACTTTCCTTACCATGATTGGGTAAATAGACAATGAAAATCTATTCTATAGGTCGATGAGTATTGTCTTCCAGTTGCATAATCGTTTCCTGCATCATGACTGGATGGATGTACAAAGACATGATTATTGTCGTACAGCTGCCTTGTGACCTCAATCAGAGAATTGGAGATAATTATCAACAATAGCAGCAATTAAAATTGCCCCTTGTAGACAGGATGAGGAATAGCTTTAGATAGAGCTCAAAGTGGTTAAATTGTTAAATTTGTTACAATTACATGTGATTTTCAATATTCTGTTGGTTGCTTTGCTCCAGTCACGAGGGTGCGAGGGCCGGAGAAAATATATCGCGGACTCAGATATTAAATGTCGTAACATTCATTGGGATCGGCTTCTCTATTGGTCCGACAATATCAGAAATTTTGTGCTATTGTAATTATTCCGTTCATAACTAAACACTCTATAGTACTCACTTCCTCAAAATCTCTCTTTAACACCCTAGATCCTTGCTAGTGGAATTTTGCTACAACTTGCAAACATTGGTAGCATCAGAGGAAATTAATACATTTGAATTGATTTCCCACACGTTTGGACTCAGACACATCGTGAATACACTGGAATTTTTAATTACATATTTTGAAGAGTTAAAGAAGGCACTGGCTTCAACATTAACAAGATGCAAATAGATTCTAGAAATATAGATTGAACTCAACATAAAATGACTGTGCGACATCACTCAGTTGATGATATGACCAATGCTGTTAATAGTTTCGTTGGCGGTTCAAAGTATGTATTAAAACGATTAAGAATGGTATTTTGTATATTTGTGCTGTTTTGGAACTTTTTGCCTCTTAGTTTGAAATGACTGAACAACGGTTGGGTTGTCAACTGAGAAATCCTCGTTAGGCGGCGCATTTCTGATTATGGTCGAAGTGAATTTGATATGATGTGATTTAGAATTCAAGATAGCTTGATTTCAAGAGACCTTTCAATGCTACCTTTGCTTCTTCACTTACAATTCAAATGATCTTTAGTCTCAAATAAGTTTTACTCCTAAATAATCATTACTCCCAAACTCCCAAACTCCCAAACTCCCAAACTCCCAAACTCCCAAACTCCCAAACTCCCGAACTCCCAAACTCCCAAACTCCCAAACTCCCAAATAACCTTTACACCCAAATAATCTTTACTCCCAAATTATCTTTACTTCAAAATTACCTTTACTCTAACGTAATCTTTACTCCCAAATAATGTTTATTTCTAAAATCTTCATTATGTAGTTTAGGATTACAAAACAATCAGTCAATATGCTTAAACTGGTTTACCACGCTTTCTTCCTTCACTGATTCCTATCTTGTATTGCTGTTTTTAGTGCAGTTATTTTTCCAGTACTACCGATCCCTCTAGTACAATATTCAAACTGAAAACTGTACAAAAAGTTACTTAGTTTTGCAATAGATAATCCGAATGTAAATCTCATTTTACATATGAATATGGAAGCCCAAGATAAAACTTTTAAATGAAACATGACAGCAAATACAGTAAACACTAGAATTCTATCATATACTACTTTTTCATGGCTTCGATGCAACATACATCATCATGAGGAATGTTTTACAGCTATGTTTGACTTGTATAAATGATATGTTTAAACTTTTAAGACTGGGGTTTTAATACTTATTGGTATTCTTTTAAAATGATGAATGTTTGCATTTGGATGGAACGATAAAATGGAAGGAAGTTTAAAGTTATTGTGAGAGATTATGATAAGTTAGGGATCTTTCATTTTTTGGCATTATTGCGTGATAAAACTGCATTACCAATATTTGATAATCGTAAGTTGCAAGGATGACAAAATGTCATTGCGTACTAGTTCTCGTCAGAGTTGGCGCCAGAGCAAAATTGTGGAGAAGAATAAGGGTATAGACGTCAAACAATACCTACAGGTTGGGGCATTGACCCAATGGATACGATGGACCCCATTATTTCTCCTGCATGTAACAATGAGCTTTCAAAACAAAACGACAAAGGGCATAGCTCGGAAATGCCAAGACACTTTATACTCACACTGTTTGTTACAACAATGTTGCTTCGGACTTGCAGTTAAATTTTCAACGTTAGTGAGATTGGATTTGAAACTTCATTAACAGACCTGGCTAAACGTATCTCTGATTTATCTCTATGAATATCTCAAGAGTTGTAAGCCTAGCCTAGCAATCTGTGCAGTTATTAAAAACGACAAGAGATAAGTTTTCTTTTAAATCTTTCCAACTCAGTGGTGTGGGCACTGGCTACTGGGAGGACACGTCTCCCCGCCTCTTCGAAATGTCGGTTCCCCTCAATTTGTCCTACACTCTTTTTCAAACGTCTGGCTCCGAGCCTATCATAGTTGTGTACTTATCAACCAATAATGAGAAAATTTTCATCTGAGAGAGTGAAAGACTTTTACAAGTGCAAGTCCAAGTTAAATGCTTGCCCCCCCCCCCCCCTCCCCTGTTTGACAAGGCTGGCCATGCCACTTGTTCGACTTGTTTGGCAACTGTATTTCCTTACGTGATCCATAGCTCAGAATAATCTGATTTAGAACAAGTGAAATGTGGAAAACCTGCCTTTGAACTCATGTTCTTTAGAGCATTTGAAGGCTGTGAAGTTACTGTGAAGTTGATTGGCAAACCTGATAAATAATTAGGATACATTTTTGGGTTCATTTTATAAACTTGAATGCTTATGATTTTGAGACACGTTAAAGCTGTAGATATAGTCCCTGAAGCTTAAGATCGAGAGTAAATAACGGGCTGCAGCTAGATCTTGTAAGAAATATCATCTTGTGATGCGAGTTTAAGTTATACAGTCTAAGGGTACAATTCCCACTTACCTACAATATACCGAAAACAAATCAGTTTATTGTACCTATTTTCCCACACTAACGGTCATCGATTCTTTGCAACATAAAGTAGCAAAATGGTCTCTGAAGAGTTCGATTTTTCCCCACATTCATCAATTTTATCTCCCAAAGAACTCTATGTTATCAAGAACCATTTCTTTTCTCTTATGAAATAAAGAAGCCATATATATTTAATATGGTATATCAATTGAGACCTGTTTTAAACATTTGAACAAATGAGTTATGGTGGTGTTCAACCATTCCTTACTTCAATGGGTATAAAATGGCACCCTATTCCTTCCATGGGGCCACATTGCAAAATAGTGGAAATTTGGTGAACCGAACGAAAGCTATAAATTTTACTACTTTCCCTAAATCATAAGTTTTGGAAAGTTGCACAGAATCCAATTTGCAGAATAAACCAGTCAATGGACAAAACCTGTTTCACCCGCCAACGCATTTTTCAGATAGCAATGTAGAGGAGTCAGATCTTGGCCCGGTACTATATTGTTCTACCATTTGCTTGTCGTCACTCTAAATTGCTTTACGGTCCAGAATTGACAAGCGAGCTACAGATTGCTGACCAAAGAGTGTACTGATTCAAGGAAAGATACCTTTTTGATGCTCTCCGCCTTGTTGCTATATTTACATGGTTCTATAACCGCCTTTGAAATGGTTCCTCTTTCATGCGTCACAATTCCCTGTTACATCAATCCGTTATAAGTATGCTTTAGTAAAACTATGCATTTTGAACACTAGAAATGGCAAATTTTTTTCACAACGTTGGCTGTTATTATGAAACGATGATAATGAAAAAACTTTGTGAGAAAGTCTCTCAGAGAGCGTAAACAACGAAATGGCATGTCATCAGTGACGTCCTCAAGGAGTTATCACCGCTGATCTGTAAAAAATACTGGATCGAGCATCCATTGTCTCAAAGTCAGGTCAGTCGCTGGACGCCTTTTTAGTCCCCACCATAGCTTATAAACTATGTTACGTAATGTGGTGAACCTTCCCGCGCTATTTTAACTTATGGGGGCCAGTGCTCCTGACTACAATTTTTTGGCGTTGGATACGATAGGAGGCTCGATCCAGTCTTTTTTAGAGATCAGTTTTTATTACCGAGAGGGACTGACTTGAAATTGCATTGAATAGCCTATAGATACCATTTTAATTGGAATGATATGCGCGGTCACGAGGCTGCAAAATGGAAGTAATGTCAAGACATTTTGTTCTGTATTTTACTATGTTAAAGTCTTGATGAATGCTTTGGAAATCATACCTTCACTAGGTATAGATCAAACATTTCTAAACGGTCCGTAGCAATCAAATGATTGTTCCACCCTAATTTCTAGAACGGCGTAAGATGTTTGAAGATTCTTACAGCAGCAATTTGCACTCTTATATAGAAGCTAATTAATTTCTTTCAAACAATCAATTAAATGGAGCAGGCAAACAAAGTTGCGCTTAGAAGCGATTTTGAAATGGACAATAGGTAGAGCAAACGGATCGCATCTTTGCGCCATTAGAGGCTTATAGGAGGTCCAGGTAGTACATCTTTACAGAGGAAAAATAGGTGTACGAGATGCTTCAGGTGATTTGAGGTTGTGAATAGATATTAATACATGAAAGTATTGGCCTTTTAATGTAAATCAAAGCAGAAAGGGGTAATTATTCCATTGTTCCTGGGGGTGCTACTACTCTGAGTAGTGTTGATAGTCTGACGTGGAAATGATTCCAGTATTATACGTAGATATATATTAAAGGTTTATTTCAGAATACAACTTTCTGATTCTTCAGCTTAGTAGGGTAGACAGCGCATATATGTGTCCAATAAAGGTGATGACCAGAGACACAAATCTTGCCACTGCTGGTCTAAATTAATCATCTCAATTGCCACCATCAAATTGCTAGTGTTTAAAAAGTCCTTAGAGAACCACACTAACAGGCGTATCATCTTAGGGAAATGATTGAAGAAAAGTGTATTTTATAATAAAGTAAGTTAGTGATCGACAGCTTGAACCTTTTCGGATTTTTCGGACCTTTTCGTGCTTTTTGCCGTCAACAATGCTACTTTTGCAGGATCACAAGTCTGCATGACAAAGTCAAATTAAGACTTAAGATATGCAGTATACAGAAATGCTGAAAACTGTGGAAGGCACAAGGCCTTTGTGGTTATTTAAGGATGCTTTGGTACTGTCATAAACTGCACGTGGGATCACAGCGCCAAATCACTTCTCCATGGTACTTTTAAATTTAATTCCCAAATGGAAGGGAAACGTTCGAAAGCCATGATAGTTTTAAATACACTTCGGATTTCTTTGGTTCAAAAGCTTTTTCATTGCGATGATTTAGCCTTGATAGCAAAGTCAAGGACAAAAATACAGCTAGGTATAACTTTCCTCTCTTTCTTTTCGAGTTCCTTTCTTAAGATTTTGAACTGTGACGAGTGACAGACGGAAAATGGCTTTTTACACACCAAAATGTTTTTGCTATTACTTGCCATATGATTGTTCTGTAACTTAATGAGACTATTTAGATTGAAGGAAACTTACTATTTGAAAATGTTTAGGAGTATGATCATGTTAGCTGATCTGTTGAAAGTTTAGAACCCAGGGAAGTCGCAAGGTGGTTGTCAGTTTGACTTTTTGTTAAATCCGTCCCAAAGTAATAGAGCTGTCAAAAAAGTAAGAAGTCTTGCAGAACCATTTATATCAAACCAAATAATTTGTAAAAATGTGGATCGGTCTTGCTGCAGGCTAAAGTTCGTGTTAAAGAATTGATGACATCCTCAGCAACATGCTGGCTTCTTTAAAGTGCATACACTCAAAGTAAACATGCCCTTGGGTGGGACACACTCTTGACAGAGACAAGAGCAATTGTGTGTGTTTATAAGTTATTGAATTCCATCCTTAACAATGACCAGGGGGGGAGCTAAATAGACGTGTTTCCAGTATCAAGGAAAACAGAACTCACGCACACGAAGCCAACTATCTTTTCACGTAGCTGTTCCTATAGAGTCGCCTCATAATATTTAAGTATTGGAACATTACAAATAAAAGTGGCTGGTCAAAGATAATAATAATTGTAGTTGACGTAGTTGGGAGGCTTACCGAACCCATAGCATTTGATAAAATGTAGCATCAATTTAACCACTTCCGACTCCCTGTGATATCCAGTGAACAAACCACTATAAACCCTTGTCACTCGATAACCATGAAGTTGTATCAGTTACTCCTGTCTCCGAATTAGTAATGTAAGGTATTTTGTCTCTGTGTTCTTGCTTGCAATTTCTTAAAGTTTTGCGGGAGAAACCCAAGAGCGACCAGAAGCCTTTTAAGTAGATTAAGTTCAATAACAGTTATGTAACAGTTATATAACAGTTATATAATATAATTTCTGTCGTCGGTCGATGAAGTAAAAAAAACCCCAACTACAAAACAAGAAGAAATCAAGCGAGGATATTGCGCAACATGGGCTTGCCGTGTCGCTGGTGGGACTCAAGCTTTCTTAAAGAAGACTAGCTGATTTCGGGACTGAAATAAAGTAAGACAAGACCACAAAGGCACTCGACCCTTGTATGAACCGTTGCAAGTACAATCATATCTTGAGAAGCGTCTCGATAAAATAACATGGAAATTATAGCCTTGTCGCGATGAAACAGTTTTCCGAATTCATTGTTTAGAGGTGCGCAGCCGGGAGCAGTTTCCGGCTCCAGCTACCGGGTAAGTGTCTAGTAAGTCCCCCCCACCACGACGATGAATGGCTGCCCGCAGACGGTAATAGAGGGCGGTGACCGAAGTGT
>JAAAKL020014453.1:0-11941 GCA_010016065.2 Carybdea cf. marsupialis auct. non (Linnaeus, 1758)
TTTCAGTAAATTTAGTATATATGCCTGAGAATATTTGTATGGACTTCCCTGCTGACGATAGTACATGCAAAAAAATAGAGATAAAAACAGTCGCTTTTCATTACAATAACCTTAAAACTTCCCTAATATATGTAAAATGTGGATTTTTCATTTAAATTTAGTCTTACACCCCCCCTCCAGACATGCCATCGCGATGCCTCTGACTGTAATATATACAGCCTATTTGCTTCTTACCATTGTTTTAATGGATACTAAAGTTTTCTACAGACTTTGCTATTTGCATTGTATTTTTTGTAAACTGGTTGGACATTATGCATACAATCATTTGATGCAATTACTATTACTGACTTTCAATCAAGTTTGTTTCGATGAACCTAAGGTTTGATCAAGTGATAGAAATCAGTTTAAGACATGGATAAGTTTACATCTTCTCTTGCTCATCTAAAGAGCAACTAAGTAGGTTACAACACAGTGCCAGGTGGTAGTGCTCAAAGTGATATCAATGGGGCCTCAAAATAATTTGGGACAAAGGCCCTATGACACACTCAATGGTGGGGGTGAGGCCGTAAGCTACATTTTTGATACATTCCTGTAACGCACTTCAAGGGTGACCTGATTTGTTGCCTTGGCATCATTACTGTATCTGACATTGTCACTATGTAAGGAGATACTATAGGATGACCAGGTAATTGGGAAATATTTGTTTAGGTGGCAACCAAAGAAATATAATGCAGCCAAACATGGTATCAACAGAAAAGTAGGCTCTATCTGCCACCTTGATAAGATACCCCCAAATTATCATCTTGAGAGGGGAAGCACACTAAGAAGAAAGAAGGAAACATTGCCACAGAGTGATTTGGCTTCAGAATTGAAACTTTGGTAGAAGATTCAATCTTTTATCTCAATATGATTATTGCAAAGATGCTGGTGTTCTCCATTCTCTGTTTTGGTGTTTCATTACTCACTGTCAGCATTTGGCACTGTTTTACACAGCTACCTGTGAAGTATGTAACATGAAATGGGAACCTCTGATAACAAATCAATGTTGTTGGCAGAGCTTTATGAACATCTAAAGGCAGGCTGAGGAGCTACTATAGTGTTGAGGCAGTGGTGTAGGTGTAAAGCAAGGTTGTATGTTTTGACTTTGTGTTATTTGACAGTTGACAGGTGTACATGCCTTGAGAAACACTGTGATACTATGAAGATTTGCACCAGCTTATGTCATACATATAGCATTGTTTCATAAGCAAAGCATTTGTAAGAGCTTGATGGCATGTTCATCAGAATATAGAACATCATGAAAGGAATCTATGGAAGTAGTAATTCAGACAGGAAGGAGAAAGATGATAATAATTATTGTAAAAGGTGAGAAGTATCTAGACCACCATGGATATTAGGGCCTGGTAATCAGCAGTACAGGAAATCTGCAGCTTCTGCTATCTGAGTAGTGATTTTGCTGATGGTTGAGATGACAGCACTCAAATGAAAAGAAGAATGGGAATAGCTTAGCAATTGTGGGTTTTGTGTCAGGACCCACGCTTCTCTAAAGGTCGTCTTCAGGAAGTTGTATATTAATGAGCGTTCTTCGCTGTGTACCCCTCCCCTTGTGCCTGGAAATCGCCCGTTTAGTGATAGTTCTTCAAGAATCGATTTTCTTATTCTGTGACGAAGAAGCTTGATCTTTATTAATTGATTACGTTAAGAAGCTGTGGTTTGTGTTGTATACTGTTCAGGACTGACGCGTTGATGACTCGACATAAGTACTCATCATCAGCTGCGGCGATGTTACGCTTCTCTGAGCGTCCATGATTCTCAGCTGTACAAAGGTGCTGACCAGACGTAGCATTCAAGTATACTAGTTCATATCTGGAGAGACATTTTGCAATCGTTGACGACTGTTTTAATGTGATTTAACGCCGGTATTTTCGAGGTGCAAGGACCTTTTCCACAACTTGAAGTACTCAATATCCTGCTAGGCAATTAGTGGCGTAGCTCTTTGGGGCCAAGTTTTGTTTTTAGGGATGTTAACCCGAATACTTAGCGTATTGAGCGTGTTTTAATTCAATTCGTTTTGCTACGTAAATACTGTCATGGATGGGAATGGTCACCAACTTGACCTAAGTTACAGTAAATTCGAAAGTTTCGTACACAATTATTAAAAACTGCTAGCACGAATTATCAAGTCCATGTTACACATTGTGTTTTTTTTGTATGACCTGTTTATGTATTTATTGTCAAGCCTGCAGGATACATTTATTGATATACTAAAGTATTTTAGGCCTTAACGAAAAATATTTTTTCTATCTTCACCACATTGTTGTTGCATTCCATTTTTATCGACTACTTCCTCAGACGACAAGCACTTGATAGCCATGTCAATTCTTACGTCTCGGGCAAAGGAACCTTGGTTCCCATAATGTCTTTAAATGTTTCTTACAAAGGTTGCAACATACGTTCAACATGCAACAACACTTTGTCGTACAGTGTAGCAAGGAGTCATTTTCAAGTATGAAATATGCTCGTAAGCCATCGTTTCTGATCTCTGGGTAATTAAATGCTCTGGAAGGCAGTTCTCGGTTCATTAGTAATATTTTGTGGTTACAAGGGTTTGTTTAGATAGTGAGACAGGGGGGAATTTGGCAGATTAGTGCTCTTGTAGATCTTCTTCTTCTTTGTCGTTAAACAATGGTGATGTCATGACGTAGTGCTTTCTCCAGAGTGCTCTATCGTTCATCACTCTCATCAGATCGGTATCGTCCAGTTGAGTTTCTTGATGAGTTGCCTCAAGGTACTGTGTGGTCGACCAATTCTCCTCTTTCCTTCAGGTAACCCCAATATCCATCAAAGCAGTCTGTGCTTATGCACAAGGCAGCAAACATGCTAATCCAATGATAAGTATTAGGAATTTATACAGTGCTTTGTGTATACGAGATATATTCAAGTCATTATATTACCGACAATTACAGTACAGCTTAGGTCTGCTATCAAAGAGCATTCACTCGCTTTGGAGTGTGGACATACCATAACCACGCATGAAACATATTTAACATTTTTGCCATTATTTGTATTTTCTAAGTTTAGACGTTCGCCGATTAAAGTCAGGTTGATTTCTTATCCTAGCATGTTTAATCTGGATGGAGGCTTCCTCGTTATATCGCACAACCCTTTGATTTTGAGCCATATTCACTGTTCCCACACATGCATGCACACTTCAGCTCTGCAAGGAAATCGCCACCATAAAATTGTTTTTGCAGAATGGCATGACTGTATTTGTGAGTGTTACAAAATTTGTTGAACTCGATGTCAAGTTTTGCTTTCAATAATTGAATCGTGACTCCCTCCAAAATCCAGAATGTAGATCGCGCAAACGGCGAAGTACAACAAAAGAATATCATTTTGTTATATGATATACTATATTCTCGCACAACATTTCGGCACTCGCTGTTGCTATTCTCAAGTGAAGAAATTTAGCGTATGGCACATTCTTAGTAAGAAAAATTCATTTCAATGTGGTCGGAAATAAATATCAGCCTCATATTTTTGTGCATCTTCAGGGAAAATAGTATGAGTTAAGTGAAGAAGAATACTCATTGAGAAACTCATGAACTTGGGGATTATTTTCACAATGTGCATTTTATTGATCAAATAACCTGTGACGCAGGGTTACGCAGCCCAAAACATCTCTTGTTTGTCGAAAAACCGCTAAGCTTGGGAAAACAATGCTTATGATCGAAATGACACCCTGCATATGATTACTAGACAACAAACAGAAAGCGAGGGGCATCTTCAGTTCTTAGAAGTTAGTAAAGGTTGCTTTGCTCTCTTTGACGGCAGTGATAGTATCAAGAACACATAATGTACAACGATGCTTAGGTCATTATTTTCACGTGTTTTGCCAAAGGCGTCTACCTAAAGACCAACAGGTTTTTCAGCAATGTAGCCTTTGTACTCTGTTAGATCAATGCCCATGGTTAGTAAGTACCCCACCTCACATACAAACACACGCAAGCGCGTCAGAACACCGCAAACCATGCTGGTTGATATGTGACTTAGTTCTAAAAAATTGAGTATCTATAGGTATCAGTCTAGAAATTCGACAAACTAACTGAAATATGTTGAATGGATAAATGGATAAACGCACTGAAAAAGGATAAAAATCGGTTTATTTAAACAAAAATATTTGGTCTTTTAGTGTTTTTATTGTTGTTTAAAAGAAATTACTTTGCATATCAGCTGCTGTTTGTTTGTTAAAATCATTTAAAAATGTTTTTCTCAACAGCGAAAGATGTAAAGTCTCAGGTAATCAAACAGACTGGAGCAGAAATTGGAAAAGGTTTGGCTTCAAAAAGCAAAGGTCTCTTCAGTGCAGATGATTGGCAATGTGGAAAGTAAGTGATTGTTTGTGATGGTGTTAACTTCAGCTCTTTATTATCTTGGACATTTTAAAACGAAAGTATTATATATATTTAGAAGTGATTTCGAAGCAGATGACGTTCACTTAGAAATTTTGTATGTAAAAGGATGATGCTTTCAAGTGGTTCATTTCTAGAACCCAGGTCTCTTAGCGGTTGAATTTATATCAATGAGAACAAGAACAATTACACTTGAGATAATGTAGTATTCCACTCTTTATTATAGTACACGTGCAGAGTCCTTTAAGAACGAAGACATGTGTGTAAAACCAGTTTAATGTGAGAGTAAAAATATGAAATGGACGAGAACAAGAAAGCTTGTTTCACCAACATTTTAAAGTGCACCATCTGTTACAGATGATTACTTATTATTTTTGTCTGATATGTAGTAACATTTTCTTTTTAGGTGTGGAAATATCAACTGGGCCAGAAGAGTAACCTGTAATATCTGCAATACTGCTAAATTTGGAGCGGAGGAAGCAAGGACAGGTAAGATTTGGGTTTTTCAAGGACGGGCAAAGAAGATTCTTAAAGTGATAAAATTAAGAATGTTCAGAGTCAAAGTTGCGAACGTTATGGTAAACATAGCATTGAAGTACTCCCTTTTGCCAAGATGACTTGTCTGCAAGAAGTCCAGATGCTATGCATGTAGCAACATGGGTGCTTAGTCAACTTAGTCAAGGCAGTTTGAAAATCTAGCAACAACAGGGAGCCAGCTACTCTCCTCTTTTATGTTGCGTATGATTCTGGGTAGCAAACAAAGAGAGGATCTTGGATGCATTAACCGTTCGTAGCTGTATCTACTCTGTTACTGTTGTTCGGTAGGCTACGTTTGGAGAATAACGGTTTAACACCGTTTTAAGTCAGCAGCTATTTCCTTGAGAGTGGTGTGTCGTGTGACAACGTAATGTTTCAAACTTAGTTGTCGTTAAAATAGTCGACACAAAGTAGCTTTTTGCCACTTCCTCTGGTCTTAACATAGAAATTCCAAGAATTCAGTCCTATGATCACATGGAGGCCTATGTTTCTTACTAGCGTCCATAGATGATCATGGCTTTACTCGTAAGTTGTCGTAAAGATCAAAAATGGTCTGTGAATTAGGGTGAACATAAACTCTTATATTCTTATAAGAGACCACAATATATAATGAGATGCAGTTTTTATAATGTGCACTCGTTAAAACATTTCCAGGAAAGCAACACGCTCCAAAAACCAGCCACCCTTTCTTCCTCCTTGGAGACTTGAAGACAAATGATACCTTTGAGTGCAGAATATAGTCACAGTTGTTAGTTTCATCTGTAAAACTTTTGTTAAATTTCATATTGCTTTTGTAATATGCTTTCAAGTATGTTAAAGCGGTCGCCATCATTATATTTCATTCTCTGGTATAAACCTGCTGTAAGGCTTTGCAGCCTGTCGAAATTTTAACCCGAAATAAAGGAGCGAATGGAATTTGAGCAAGCCACTTCTTTACACTTCAGTCTTTTTGTAAAATATTTGCTCTAGTGTCAAACATCATCATGAAACTTCATGGGCTACGCAAGTCTTATCTCTTCATTTAGTCAGAGCCATAAGTAATGTTTAGGGGATCGACCCATCAACGATACCCTGGCTCAATTAACGCAAAACACACTTATTTTTTCCAAAACGTAATTAAAGTTGGTACCCACTCCATATGTGCGGTCATACTTTCACACAGTTACTACATGTCGTTCGCTTAAAATTGTTTGGTTTGCCCAGTAGATACTGTTTGCCCGAAGGTTGTGTTAGCACAAGTCGTTGTACGTGGTGGCATTTGGCCAGCGAACAGCCAATCGATTATAAAGTTGACTGATTTTTACATGCTTCTACTAAAGAGAGACAGTACGTACATTTTCACAACCGAGTTCGGGAGCAAGGTGCGGTGGTCACTGGAAGGAAGGGTTATCAATTTGAATTTGCTTCAGTATTCCTGTCAAGCGTCAGTTCTTAACTTTGCCGGATATCTTGGTTGTTAAACAAGTTTTGGTCGTACCACTGGACAGTTCAAAGCTGCATTGGAAATCAGCATTCAGGCAAAGCAGGCATCATGGCCTTAGTATCAAAAGGTATTAGTGAGGAGGAACCAGCGCTGATTGGTTAAGTGGTACCATTCGCATGTTACAATAGCTTCATGTTCCCACTGCATTTTTTGATAAGTTATTCGAGAGGCCCCTTCCACTCTTTACATTTTCGTGTCTGTGGAAAGAAATCTTTGCTCAGTATCCTTCTATATTTGCTGGATGGCTCCCAGTTTTAGCTACCGAAACTCTCTGTATGCTGAACTCATTAAACTGAATCCACTCATTGAATTTGAACGAGAGGGAAAGAAAGCAGCATTTTTGTATCAGAAATTAAGAGCAGATGGGTAAAGAATGGTTAGCTATGAATGTGGCAGATAAAAATAGTACGAAACGTGATTAGAAGGTAGTAGTCCACTTCAGCCCTGGTCTCTCAAGCCCATTTTTGAGCCTTAGTCACGAGGTTGTTTTGTATCAGAAGGTCATGCCTAAATCGAGTTGAAATAGAGATGAAGGACAGATTACTGCCATCATTAGAAGCATGTGATTTTTATATCAGAGTTTTTTAAATGTACAATGAGTTTCAGTGCAGTGCTTCTCGCCTCTTGATTCCATGAAGCCTTGTGTCTTCCATGTAGCGAATTCTACATTGAGATTGCCAGTGTAGAGGGGATATTGGGCTTATTGTCGGCCAAAGTTGTATGTTGCATAAAATTTAGAGATAAAGTAAGTGAAGAATGTGTTATAAAGATCTCAATGTACTATCATGTGTTCTTCTCACCCATTTGTAGGACTTGGTGGTGGATATAACGAGAGACAGAATGTGGAGTACATTGAGAGGGAGGAATCGGATGGGGAGTATGACGAGGTAAACATTGTGTATTATGGCACACAAATCTTACCCTTAATTGACTGTAAGAAGGACAGCCTTATATGGCTTACTTGTACCCCGTCACAATTGATCATACTTTTATTTATGGTGACAGATCTAGTTCTCTTGTCACAGTCTTTTATGTTAGTCTTCCTATCGTGTTCTTTTTAGTAGAGATTGTGAATTTAAACAAGGCAAGTTGGTTTGTTTTCAATTATGTGCGATTTGCCAGATTTTGCCGGTTTTGTTACCGACGATGCTGTATAATTGACAGATGCTTAAACAAATGCTGGAAGTATTGCAAAAATTGTGTTCGCATTCGTGGAAAGATGGTCTGTTACCGAAAGTTTGGTCACCGCACGGCTCTATGCTGGCTACCACGTTGCAAGCTGTAGGCCTATAGAAAGTGCCATGGCTAACCATAATGCCAAGGTCCATCTTTTCAAATTTAATCATTTTAAGAATTTTTTGAAGAACTGTGGCATTTTAATATAGGTATACCTGGCATTGGCTTGCTCATCAGTCTTTGTTTACTAATCATTGTTGAACATTCGAGTGCATGCATCAGTAATGCAAATACTGGGCGTTGTGTTCACTAACGTAACCACGGAATCCTTTCGTGATTTATGTGATATTCCTCGTGCAGAGGTTGATATGCAGCATGAAAAACAACACTGTTGACACTGTTTTTACCACTATCTTGGTAAAGAACACTTTCAGTCAGAAAACAAGTGGCGAATTCTCCTTTCTTTCAAATATGCCTATTTAACTTAGTTTATTTCTTTATAGTCACCATGTTTGCTTATGCTAGTATGTATTTAATTGCCATTTTAGTATGGAAGAAAGAAGAAAAAGTATAGAGACCATAACGTATTTGAGGTATGTGTATTTTAGATATACAAATGTTGCTGTTCCTGCCGATTAACACTATCTAGTGCAGTAACAATGATTGTAGTTATCATGCATTCGGTAACAAATCACTCAGGATAAGTTACTGTGTGGACTATAAAGAAGTACGCCTCCTCTGTACGCATCCTCTCTCCAATACAAGTGCTACTCCACATGTGATCAATGACATTGTGAGCCTTATAGTAAAACTTAGCCCTTTTCTCCTAGTGCCTGGCATTTTGCAAACTCTTTAGGCTACATATTCCCATGGAATGCCAATGAAATGCTTTAGCTTTAAAGGTGGTCGATTTATCCATGAAATGCGTCAAAGGGCCATGGCATGATCATGATATAGGAGCAGATGTGAGCACTTTCATGGGCATGTTCTTTTCATAGTGTAAGGCTGTAATGTTATAGAAGGAAAATAACGAATGTCGACACCCTATCTTCTAAATAAGTGTTTGTAGCTTTAGTCACCACCATTCATCTGGAAGCAAAGAAGTGCAATCTCTGGGCAAAAAGGTCTTGTTGTCCTGTTATTTGCCTAACATTCATAGAACCCAGCCTGAGCATCTGTAGAGTTTTGTATTTTAATTGCCGCACCTTTGTTTATGCGTGCCCATGTCAAATTATGAAGTGGATATTGTCATATAGGAGCGTATCTATGATAGCGCAACTGAGCATATCTGAGTAGAATAGCTGGATCATTTGCAGCAGCAATGAACTCGCATGTAATGCCGTGACTCGTCTTACGTTGACAATTTTTAAGCCGAATGGGAAGACTTGTTTGCATTCAATGAGCGTATTATTCGTACCTTCGCTAACGTACACATATTTTGATGGCTACCATACTTTGAGGAACTGAAGGTGAAGGTCAGCTTGTTTACTAGGGAGTTCTTGAACTAACGTGACGTTATTGACCAAATGTCGCATTCGGTGGGAGCTTCATCGTGCCTGGGGATGATTTTAACAGTCATAAGATTTTGAAATCTCTCCGAATATTTTGATCGTAAGGATCTTATCAAAGGGTGTTCTAACCTGTTAAGGACAACTTCAATTCAAGTCGAGTCAGGAGAAAGTGAAGGGGATGACCGGCACCCAGCTAACAATTAACCAACGGCAAAATGAGGATTGTAAAGTTGTAGATCGACCCATATCTTTTTAAGATCCTTGAAAAAATGTGGACTCGATTTGGGTTTGAATTGAAAGAGGCCTTGTGCATTGATACGACTTGGGCATTGCTGAAAAATAATGCCTCCAAAATGGAATGCAAAATCGACCATGAAATGAATTGATTGGTTCAACTGTAGAAGAAAAGAATTACCGATTTATATATCTTGCAAGTTATATCACGAAAAGTGTTACAGTGAAATGCATTTTGCTGACAATGAAGTATGAGTACTTCAAAATAAAATATACCAAAACTTGTCGTTGTTATCTTCTTGATCTTTATAGGGAATCGTTATGCTTATGTTCTCCTGCATAGGTAGTTGAATCAGACTGTGAGTGATGCAGGTCATGACAGGAGAAAGTTATCATTTGGTTGCGAGAAAAAAGCATTTTGTTTTAATATAAATAAGTTGCCCATGTGAGCCTTTGAAAGGCTTTATTTATAATGTTATTGTGTGATGTCATAACTATTTCTGTATCATATAACAGACTAGCGTCGGCCTAGTAGAGGAACTGGGAACAGACCAGGCCAAGTACGATGTGGAAGAAGAAGAGGTAAGGTACGGACAAAAAGTAAACGATTAAGGAATGTTATGGTATAATAACGAAAGCGTGCTCGTATATGGTCATTACTTTTTAATCCCTCCCTTTGACAGTGCTCTAATTGACAACGCTTTGCGTACCTGAAAGATCTGCAAGGTATCGATCTGTTTGGTCAGTATACGTACGATTCTATCAAGTAAGTAATCAAGACTGAGGGAGGCCAAAATACTATGACTTGCCCTCATTTGATGGAAGAAAATTTAAACTTGAATTAGTTCAGAGCACAAATAAGCTCTGTTTATTTAAGAAGAAAGCCCATTAATTATGATATTATTTCTTAAATAATTCTATTAGGGTCTTGTTTTATTTCTGGTCCTCTTGGGGAAAAGGTTTTTTAGCTTGACAAACGTGATTATCCAGGTAGTGAACACAAAATGATCTGAGCTGCTTTCACCTAAACATTCTCTCGGGTTTCAGGGGTTTAAAATTGTTTAACAATAAAATTATAAAGGACTTTCCGATGACTCTGAGAATCCTCAAAGATTGTGATTCTCAATGAGCACTAGTCGATTGGTGATGACAAACAGGAGGAAGTTGTTTCTTGATGGAGCTGTTTTGCGTATATTGCCATTGTTACTTAGCCGTGACTCGCAAAGCTTGCATTGCATTTGGATGGTTACTGTTAACAATAGATTAGATTAACATCAGTTGTAGAGAGTAGAGAGGAAGAGCATCCAAGGAGCAGAAGAGCACAGATTGGTATACATGCAATCAGCCGTTGCTTTTGCTAATTCAGATCGTATTTAGAGTATCAGTAGTTCTGATCCAATGTAAAGTCCCTACAAATAGGATCCGATTCGTTTGGAAGTAAACCTATTTGGATCCGTATCCATGTAGCCAAGGTCTAAGATCACACCCTATTCCATGAAAGTGCAGGGATTGAAAATAGCAAGCAACAGGGCAGACTGTAAAGAGATCGGTATAGTCTACAGTACGGTATTAAGACTAGACTTTATAGATATCTGGTATTGGGGATTAATGAATGAAGATTTTTTCATGTTGGGCTAATAGGATATGGTTTATGGTTAGATTATTTTGTATAACGTGTAACGTTATTGTTAACTGGTCCGTTTCACGAATTGTTTTATTTCTCTTTTCATTGGATTTTGCAGGAGGAAGACGATGATGAAGTTGATTTATCTAAATATGACCTAAGTGGATCCGAGGAAGAGCAAGACAGAAAGTATGTCTGTAATTGGTTCCGCAGATATGAAAGCCATTGATATTTGTAAATATTGATATGTGTAGTGTTTCGTGTTTGAGGTTGGCTTCCAGGGTTACACGGGAGCTGTCAGTTTGGTGATTTTCTGATTCAAAGAGAGTCATCAAGCCACATCGTGAGTCCTTCACAGAAGTGTTTCTAACATTTACTGTACATTGTGTTATTACCTTCTGACAAATTTCAACGTCACATGGTGACAACAGCAGAAGTGACACTGCAGCTCTTTGAGGGTTCATTTTTGTTTAGTAACTGGTTGCTAATTTGTTAGCGTCTTTCGTTTCAGTGAAAGCCGTTCCAATATAGTCAACAGATGCTGCTGGATTGAATAATGCCGTTTTTATTTCTTAGAATAGCCACTGTACGCTCTTACGTGATCTCTGTAGTTCTTTAAATGCAAATTCATTTGGCTTGTTCTTTTCAAAGTGTATTCAATTCTAATATGGTTCTAGTATGTCGGTTGTGTATATGGTAATTACAGACCGCGCTATTCTTATCTCAGATAAAAACTTAAGCAACTGAACATGACTAACTCTAGTTGTTCTCTTCCCCTTGTCAAAGACGTATAAGGACACAACCCAGCATTCACCCTTGTCTCTATTTCTTCCAACTAACCCTCTGTACTCACAATATCTGACGAAGACTCCTAAGTCACAATTTTCAAAAGCTTTCATCATAACTACAGAGAAATAAAGAGAAAACAAAGTAGGGGCAGGAACATCTCCTTGCTTCACACCAT
>JAAAKL020014454.1:0-11941 GCA_010016065.2 Carybdea cf. marsupialis auct. non (Linnaeus, 1758)
AAAATATAATCGATTTAAAACAAGAATCAGTCCAGAACGTCAGAGGAACACTTTAAAGTATTTTATACAAATAAACTGATGTGTCGGCTAATCAAGCTAGCCTTCTTCAGAGTTGTTACAAAGATGAGCTTAAGAGTTCTTTATAATTGATTACACGGTGGCCACGTGACAAAAATTTGAATGCCTGTTACGAAGGCGGTTGGATAAGTAAGCGATAGGAGAGATATGATGAAGTTCACAGGGTGCAAGACATCGTTATGGAATGGGAGACAGGAAGTGTGTATAAGTGATAAATAAGACATAAATATAGTAATCATAGATAATAAACAATAAATGATAATGATAATATCTTGTGTTGCGATAAGTTAATTACGAAATTGAAGATTTTGTAAAAATGCAGATACCAACGAACTCATACCTTAAGATGACGTATCAAAGAATAAGAACGATATCAATAACTAGAATGCTTATCTCTGTACAAAAATCTAAAATTTATATCAACAGCCTCAGGGTCTCACTAAACAAGACTTGCCTGGCTTGCAAATATCAAAAAGCATTGCATACGATTCTATGGAAAGTTCAAACGATCCTTTGTATATATTTAGAGTGAGAGCTTGCCTCCCCCTTCCCCAAGACCAGTCAAACCACGAACAATGGATTTGAGTACGGTTGACTCTGTATACCTAGGGTTCGCGCTGTCGCAGGTAGCTGAGGAATGTGGACTGACGTTCAAAACGCTAAAAATAGCTGTTTGAACTGCCAAAGGGTAGATGTGTCCTGAGACACAGTGCATTTGTCATGAAGTACAGAGAACGAACATAACTTTTAATAGTCTTTCTCTAATCATTTGTAAACGTAATTCTGACATCAACCAAACTTCTATCTCACACCATCTTCAAAACGTTTGTGGATTTTGATTTAGTTCATTTTTATGCAAAACTGTAACTTATGGTTTCAATTCGTCTGTTGTTCAATTTAAGATTAGAGTTCTTTAATGCTTGGTACTCTTTGTAATAATTTGCCTCCTTACATGTATGACGTGTCTATGGGTCGAAAACCGCCTTTTTTGCTGACTGCATGCTCCTTAAAGTGAACCTCCAGTCGTCAGACATTTTCGGGTATTTTGTTTATTGTACTGACTTTAAAAGCCTCCGTCTATCATTTTTGCCGTACGTTGAGCGTACTTCACGTAAAATCGTGTACAAGAGGTCAACACTGCACTGCTGGCCGCCAACATGTTTACCTCGTATTGAATTTTTAGCATCAACAGCTGATCCCTGTTCCTTACGACGTCAAAAATTGCCTGCTTCTGGAAAACTTTCCTTAAAGAATCACGTCTAACTACGGAAAACTGTAAGGGAGGCAAAAACTAACGTGACAGTTCGATTTTTTGAAACAAAATGAACAAAATATGAAAAAATTTCTGACCACTAGAGGTACACTTAAAGGTTGAATGCCATATTGCCATCACCCAAACTCAATGGAAGGGGGTGTTCTTTCCTATAATCACAAAATGCAACTTCATTCTAAAGATTCAATAGTCTTTTTATAATTTTATCACAGACAGGATCAAATTCTCATCCCTAATTAGAGGTAAGTGATATGATGAATGCTTATAGTACTCGCCATGAACTAGAAAAGAAATTGGCCACCTGAAGAGACATCTCAAAACCTAAGGACTTAGATGACGTGTGGCACCATAACCTCTATTTATGATGACCGATCATGACGGTTAGCAGCAGCTGAGCGTCCACAAAGCATGCCGGTCAATAATGGTATTGGACAAGCCTAGGATTTTAAACGACTATCGTCATGTATTGTAATAGTTTTGATTCCACTGCAGGAGTTAACGGTTATCTTTGTTCAACACATTTGTATGCCCTCTGCATCAGTTGTAATCCATCCAATTAAGTTGAAAAGATTTTAATTTGGGGACAGATGTAAAGTGACACTGATTCCGTATTAACTGAACAAACAATTTTCGAGTACGTATATAACCATATCTACTCTCCAAGCTAGGATAAATTAAAGTCCACATTTTCACTTGAAACAGATGGGCATTTGCCACTTAAGAATGCAATTACACAAATATTCGCTTTAATTGCGGAATACATTGCAAACTTTTATCAGGTTTCTGTCCATTTGCAGCTCTCTTTCTTACTCACCATAATCTATAAGACATCATCACCGTTATTCTGAGCACAATTACTACTCTATTTTGTATCTCACCCTTTTAGGAACTCTCAATACTAATAAAAAGTCTGCTTAGTTTTCAGCCCGTTAACTTTTGGTCGACGTCTCTCGAGCTAAGAAACAAACTCGTAGTTACTGCTCACATACTGCGTTACGGTCGGCGTTAGTAGGGATGCGCGTGCATCCTTTAACGCCTCATATAGTCTTTCGCTTCCGTTCTTACTTAGCTATATACTGACACTTATGTATGCGGTGGTAGTTCCTCGACAATCTCTACGCGAGGGATAATATACTATATTCGATAGTTGCGTAATATAGTTGCCGTTACACCGTCATCATTGGTCTAGATTAGCTTATATACACGTTACACGGATCCACGATACGGATTACTACAGATAGAGTTTAACACAGGTCAAGTATCCGTAGCAAACAGTTACGCAAGGATGTTAGTAAACCTTGATTACTACATCATGTAATTATTTTATGTATCCGTCGCCACTTACACATTAGTCAGATTTTATGCAGCTTCGAGAGAAATTCGCAGTCGGCTGTTGTGTATTCCATAAATTAGGAATTTTCCATTGTTTATTGTAGTTTTTACGATGAGATAAAGGATTAACCTATGTGAATTCTCAATCAGTCGAGACTCTTGTGATCCAAGTGCCGCTAGTTGCGATAAAGGCCGAAACACGCTGCTTGTTCGACTGGTGTTCTTGCTCCTCAATCCTTGTCAAATCAAATACAAAGAAACGAGTCAACAGTACGTAGGATTGTGATAGTGAATGTTAGAATTAGAACATGATACAGAGAGAAACGTCACTGGTATCAGAGTAGCGTATCGCATTCGAATCTATTATCGTAACAAGAGGACTGTATACAAGCATAATGACGGACAGGAAATGATTAAATATGGAAACGAGCAATAAGAGGACATGTTACATGAATACGAGGTTACAGATGCTGATGACTAGTTACATAAAATCCATTGGTGACACTTGTTAAGTTACGCAAGTAAGAAAAAGACAGACGAGGGTTAAATCACTCAGAAAAACTCTCGTACAAGTTATGAATAACTCCTCGACTCAAATATATGATAGGCAGGCTCACAGTATTTAGTGGGAGAGAAATACTTTTAGTTCCTTTTTATCCTTACATTTCTTCCAAATGTACAAATGATAACACAAAGGAGATAAGTTAACTGTTGAAATACTTGTATTGAAATGATTTATCAAGTACTGGACTGACATAAATATCATAGAAGGTACAGGGATTGTAAGTACATATAGGCCTACGAAACAAAATGGTAAGAGAAATTACAATGACAAAGAATGTGTAATAATTATTTGAAACAAATGCAGTGGGACAGATTGAACACTGTTCTTAACAAAAAACATCGAGCTTTTACATTTTCTTGATAGTATCATTAATGAATAAAACCAGATGAGAATGGTATTCAAATCATCAGCATTTCACCGCGTTTGAGATGGGTTATTCTGAATCGATTTCTTTCAAATCAATTGTCCCCATTGGGAAATCTGTTCATCGTAGGCCCAATTTTCTCTTTTTCCTTCTAAGCCACCTTTCAGTATATATAATTCTCCGCGCCGTAAATTTCAGCAAGGTTCAGTTACGCATTCGATATAGGATAATTTTGTACAGGCAATCAGAACGTACTATTCAACTGACAAGACATTGTGTTATAGGTTAATATCTCACTTTATTGAGAACTAAACATCAGGAGCTTGCTAATGACTGAATCAAGGTCGACTACCAGTTTTATGTTGATGCCACAAGATACTATATCACCACTTCTTGCGTGCATTACAACAAGAATAAGTGCAAACTTTCTGATACGTCCTGGCTTCAAGATACTACAACTTGCTACCGAAATGTCAGGCTACACATAGCTTTACATGCGTGAACACTGGTCGGCCGATCGTCTCTCTGTCATGGATCAATTGAAATCTTCCCTGCTGCTAGTACCAAAAAACCTGACAGTCAGGAGAAGATGAATATTTTGAATGCTAGGCGTTTTTCGTATGTTTTACATTGTTGCCTGATGCAACACTTTCACATCCTGATATACGGCTCTATTAAATAAACCATTTATCAAGTAATCACTTGATGCAGCACACGTGGAATCGTTCTGAAACAAACACTTCAGGTGGGGAATGATTTGATCAAGGTCAACAAAACCCTACAATTATTGTACGATAAACATGGCCTTTTAAGATTTCTTTCGTACCAGTACGTCTGCTCTATCTTCAATTTTATCACTTGATAGATTCATAATTTGACTAAGACCGCGAAAGCAAAAATGATTTAAACCTTCAAGGGTAGGTTTTCTCAATGAAGTGACAACTTGTAAATCGCCATAACTTCCTTCCCTGGTATTCACTCTGGTTTATACAGAGAATCGTTAACCTAAGTTATGGCGTCTATGCATGCGCAATGAAACGCAAGAAATATGATAACCAGATGACGACGCTGTCGTGTTCGTTCTATCAAGCTTATTTTCACAATATATCAACAATCTATTACGCGTACAACAATAGAAACAGAAGTGCTAGATAGATCTTGAAGCACATGTAATTAGCTTCTCTTAATAAACTCAGTATTTTCTATTATGAAACATCAACTGAATTCGCAAACAAATACACGTGGCAACAGAGGTAGCGTTATCAACTCTATCTTCCTTGTTCCGGTGTTGGCGTGAATGGATAATCACACTTAAATTTTGCTTATCATTATTGCTAGTTTAAAAGCATCAACTTTTGCACTTTATATATACTTTTTGTCTGTTCGTTACCATAGATACTCCGGGTCAAAATTTCACTCTGCTCAGGATTATGAAAACACAATAACATCAGTTTTCTCCATTTATGATGAAAATCAGCAACGAAAGCGAAAGATATAAAATATCACTCAAACTACGAGAGTTTTCATATTTCTGAACAGCATCTACCAATCCGTTGGAAGAGTGGAAGTATCCCCAATCATGTATCTACTCAGAATCATCATTTACATGACGATGTCAACAATCACGTGAGAGAAATTGGTTTACTTTTATTTCGAATGCTTATGTTACAAATTTCACATCACTGTAACCTCTTTTGATTTTCAGATAGTTTATCAAAATTCATGTTCATTACAAAACGCGCTACATCCAGTAGTATCCGATAGATAAATTCATAATTTCTACCCATTTGGAACTTGCAGCACTACTGTCATTTCACTGCTCCTTTATTTGAAAACCGGGGATGCTCCATTCAAAGACGATTATAAGCATTCACTTTGGATCACACTGAAACCTATTGTAGAGGCTTTCGAGAGTAACATCGATGTACCTGCAAATAAAGTTAATGGAGTTGATGCATTCGGAAGGAGATTGCATTCACTTTTTATGAAATCACTACTGGCAAGCATCTTACTGCTGCACTCCCCCCCCCCCCCAGGTCTACGGCATGCGCCCTCAGATTATTCGACACCCTCATCTTTCTTCAGAATTTGATCATACATTCTTAGCTTCTGGCTATTCCGAGTATTCCCTACTAATCGAAAAAGCCTCCTTCTTTTGAAAACGAGGTCCTACTAGAGTGCTGCTCTTAGATACTCCTACCCCTTTTTAAAATGCTTTAGATCAATTATTCGTCTGAGTTTCGATATTGTACCACATTACAACACTTCCAGAATAACAGTGTGTGTATGTTTATACAATACGACTGAGGAACAATCCTGTTAAAATATTCGAAATACTCGTCCGTGCCTGATTGTGTGTGTGTAAGGGAGGGAGGGGTTAAATTGCTTTAGATCTTTTATTCGTCCGAGTTCCGATATTGTACCATTTACAACACTTCCAGAATAACAGTGTATGTATATTTATACAATACGCCTGAGGAACAATCCAATTTTTCAATATTTTTACCGCCGATTTCATCTAATAATGACACCCATTTCATGGTTTTTTATTGAAAAATACTAAAGAGGATGGAAATCCTTAGGAAATCACAAAATGTCCCCAAATAGACCCACCCCCACCGTTTATTCGCCCCCCTTACAATTAAGCACGGAAGAGTAATAAAATAAATTCCATTGTAAGTTTTCTAATTCCTCCTTTGATTCTCATTTATTTTACTTTCATTGTACTTTAATGTAATTATGTACCTACTTTGTCAGGTCATTTTGGCCTTCAAGTATCTGCTTCACTTCATGAAAGTTACAGTTAAAATTTCTGTTGATGCTACAAAACAATAAAACTGAACGAAATAGCGAAAACATTTTAGTACTGAACAGCTTTTTTCGTCTGACACTCATCAGACTTACCGATTTTGTACTTTGAGGAGTGTCAGACGAAAAAAAGCTTTTTTAGCACTAACATGTTTTCGCTATTTCGTGCAACTTTATAATTACATATATCGGAACATCGAAAGCTTCGGTTATTACATATTTAGTGTCCATTTTCTACTTTCTGGATGGAACGGAGCTGAAAAGTGTGAGCTATTTCTGATATTTAGGACCATTGGTAGGTGGACTAGAATGTGTCAACTGGACCTCCACTTTATGCGATAAAATTGAGACCTTCCAAAAATCATATGATGAGGATCATGCTGAATAAAAGACTCATAGAACATTTCAGAGTAAAAGACTTGCAAAAAGTTAGAGGTTTAGCATCTTTGGTTTTTGAAGTCAAAAGCAGAGTTCTAAAACTATATGTTCACATAAAGAGGTATGAGAAAGGACTTTCAAAACTATGCATGGAAGGCATGATCCAGGGAAAAGAAGCCGAGGACATCCCAAAAGGAGATGGACGGACAATGTTCATGAATTGTCTAGTTTCACCATAGATGAATTGAACAAAATCAGTTTGGACAGAAAACTTTGGAGAGACATAATTTCTGCTGGTGCACAATCTACTGCAGACGGAGAAAGTGAATAATATATGTATGGTAAGCGATGACGATGCGATGGAACTGGAGATGTCTACCACATTCAGCGCGGATGGAGCATTTGGAGGAAGTTCTCAGGAGTACTATGCGACATAAGGGTATCAATGAAGCATCAGGGAAAGGCTCATATGTTAATTGTAAGACCGGCCACGACTTACGGGCTAGAATCAGCACCACTGGGGAGAGACGAGGAGAGAGATCTAGACTTTTCAGAGATGAATATGTTGACGTGGATGTTTGGAGTGACTCGAGGGGACATGGTCAGAAATGAAAGCGTCAGAGGATCATAGAAGGTCTCCGAAGTGTCCAGGAAAGCCCAGGAGGGAAGACTGAGGTGCTTTGGTCACCTTGCTAGAAGAGAGGAAGAGGAGGAGTACGTTGTGCGTCAGGTGATAGACATGGAGTTTGTTAGAAGTAGAGAATGGGGGAGGAGGCAAAGACGAGGTGGAAAGATAGCACAAGAAATGCATAAGAACATCAACGAGGAAGAGGCCTTCGTAATTTTAGGAATAGTGAAAGTGTTATTAGTTAGGAGTAAGGTCGCTCAGACAAGTTTTTATGATCTCCCAGTACTCAATTTGCGAAGTGTTACAGTAGTCACTCGTATTACAGGGGCGGGGGAAGGTAAAGCAGATTGGGGGCCTAGTAGACTCGGTTCAAATTTACTTTTTCACGTTCCACTAAGGTGCCTTTGATCATTGTGTGGAAAGGGGTGTTTCGTGAGGTGTAACAATTGAACAATTTTAGCAGATAAAACAATTTTGTGATGACATTATCCATTGGCCTAACAAAGTCTAAAAACCCATTTCGAGTTAAAGTACACGAGCAACGAAAATGAGATTTGGCAAATTTTGGGGGGTCATGCCCCTGCCCCCTTTTCCCCCTCCCCTGTATTAACGATGTTTAATAGCGTGACAGTTTAATATCATTATCTTTCTAAATAATATATGTGACTTTGAAGACAATTTTCAAGTATTGGTATTTTCATTATGATCATCATCATTATTGGAATAGCCTGCTGGTACTCAAAGTTGAAGTTTCCGAGAGCTCGATGATTAACACAAAATCACTTCCTAGATTGTTTAGGGAGCAACTAAAATAAGTTTCGTTTCTGCAATCTATGCATAGCGAGAATGTGCTATATGCTTAATAATGGTGTTCGGAAAGATATCTACCAAATGGTGCGATAAAACTAAAACTAAATGCATTTTTCCAAGCTTAGTTACCGCCACTCATAACATGATCTATTTCTTAGTTGGCAGAGCACACGCCGCGAATGCGTGGGTCACGGGTTCGAATCCCGTTGCTGACGTACTTTTCTACTTCTCTGGTATCCATTCAAACTTATTATTTCAAATCCTCTCTTCTGAAAAAAACACTATGGCATTATTGTAAATGTTTTCACTTATTTCACTTGTTATCACCTATTCCCAGCCAGCCAGTGCGGCTTTTCCTAAGCATTCGACTTGCAATCGATTAGAACATTATGACGTCAACAGATAGAATTCTTTTAAGACTCACGCATGGACGGCTGTCAATAGTTTAAAAAGGTTTAGACTTTAACATAATACAAGTTTTCTTGCTTTAAATATTACAGTCCAGCAAAATACACGTAAATACAACAGATCAAAATACGTAGGATGCCAGAGAACGAAAATTTAATCAACCAACCTTTCTGGACTAGGCCTGAAAATTTTGAGCTAACTCTGAAGAAGGCTGGGTCGACTGTCCGAAATATAAGTTCATTTTAGTATCAAGGTACACTGCAGTGTTTCCTCTCCGTTTAAATTTATGTTTTTATTCATAACAAAAACAAGGTATATAATTAAACAGGATATATAACAACTGAAGAAATAACAAGTGAGTGTCAAAGTAGATATTTGAATATTGAGAAGGGAGTTCAACTCTGGGTAGTGTTCTAAAAGACCTGTGTTTTGTAACGAGTCTTTTTTTTTTGTCAAAAGGGTGGAAGTGTTGAACCACTTGTGAGAACGAATATCTGATTTAAAGATGTTTTACCACAATGATCCGCAAGGCGTCTATGAAATTTAAGAGTTGTCTGGTGCAAAAACGTTGTACTATGGCAACGTCACTGGAATTTGCATACAAAGCCAGAAGGGAGTAGAATGGAAAGTCTGTCATTTAGATGGAAGAAGGCCGAAGCACGGCGAGAAGAAGTGGGACTTTAGAAGTAAATGTGTGGAAAAATCTAGGAATCAACTTTTCACATGTTTCCTTATACTCACATCTGCTATGCTGAAATAGATGTCAACCTTATGAGTCTGCATAAAAAGTATACTGTGTGATAAAAACTTTCTTGACCAGAACTGGAACAAGTCGTGGGTCTTAAAGGAGAATTTAATAAATTTGTCAGGAGTGAGCGCATACACCCCCGTGCCGTTTGCCATGCATCCGTCTTCCCTTCCGTGTCAAAGGGGTTGTAGCTGTAGGCAACCCCTCAATTTTAAGCCAAGTCTCGTAACAAGTGAATCCATTGTAAGGCATTTGATCTTGTTAGTTTAGGCAATGGCATGCCCTCTGTCCACTTTTAGGATCGTAGCACCAGCTCCGTACTTTTATGCAGAGTCACAATATATCGCTTATGTCACCCTGACTTACAAGATCAACAGTAGCGGATACGTGCTACACCATTCTTAAACAGTAGATACTACTGCTCTTTCCGACGGCAAGAAGGAGAGGGCTCTGAAAATAAAATTTATTTTTAGAAGTTATAAACGCGTGGTTTCGTGACAACTGTATAACTTTCAGGACGATCATAGTCACAAGAGAATCCCTTGAGAATATCTTGTTACTGTAGTACGACAACTTTGATCTTTGTTTGGTTCAGTGGTTAGAATGCTACGATTGCTTACTTCTTAACACAAGCGTCGTTTCCGTTTTGTAGGATATGTTTACGGTCCAAGGTCGTTGTATTTGAAAATTTTCGTGGTCCCTTCCATTTCTCGCAAGTCAGAACTTTTCAATATCATAACCATGTCATACTTTCTCTCCAATTCGTGCCACTGCTAAGGCTTGATTTTACAGTCGAGACAGCCGAAACAAAACAGTAATCTATGATATGTGGGACTACTTACCTAGGTTGTCTATTAGCAACTTAAAGTGGAAGTCCAAGCTGTTAATGTTACACATAAAATGTTAACTGCAAACCAAACGTTTTTTCCTTAAAAATTCCTGACTGAATAATATCAACTAGATGAAGTTATCATTTTGTGCAACAAAGTGCTTACTAGAGTAGCTCACAGCTGTTTTTACATGTATTAGATAGATTATTTTTACAAATATAGAGGGTTGTATGCCTGAGTATTGTCAATTCTGCAACCAAACTAAAGCAAACAACACGTATTTCATTGAGATAACTGACGGACGTGTATTTTAAACGAAGAGAAGATGCAAAAGAAAATTGCTTTAAAAGTGAAGGTCATCAGAAACTATTTGCAAGAAGACTTGAAATATTTTGGGACATGTTCAGATATTGCTGAAGACAATTCCTCAATCTGTTATATACGAAAAGAGGGATGTGACGTACAATATGACGGATGGGCAGCGCTTCCCTAGAACGATTTACCAGTTTCCTAATCTGTGGTTTTACATATTTTAGACATAAATAACGCACATGTCACATAACGAAGATACAGCAGCCTCAATTAAAGATAATGGCTAACTTAGGATAGAGGGTTACTAAATTATCCAGGTACCCAGACATATCTATGGTCATGGAATATGCAACTCCGGGAGTAAGGGTGGAGAAAAGACTTAAGGAGTATTACTTTTTTGTAGCTAAAATCCCCCCCAAAAGATCCCGTCTGTTATGACGTCGCAATACTTTTATGTCGTAAGGTTTGTTTATTAGGGAGAGGTGGTAGAATCCATTCATCACCCTAATATTTTCCTTACCCTTGGGACTTCGTGGATAAGAAATAAAGGATCTATAGTCTGTCTGAGTCGCCACCCCGAGAATTTCTCTTTTAACATAACTTATGTCTAAGTGACACGATGTCTATTACTCGTGTGATTGAAAAACACGTTTAGTTGTAAACAGATTCCTTTTTCTACCAAAGTGCTGATTTTTGTTTTGATTGATCATTTTCTACACTATAAATTCTTCTATGTAGTAGTATGCTATGACTAATATGTAGAGACATGTTTATAAAAATAGATCTTATTCGATTCGGTGAAGAAAAATGTCATTATCAACGGGTTATTCCACACATGAAGTAAGTGCAGGATTCTTTCTCGTTCATGCACATTGATCTGGCATAAGTAATTTAGGGTGGTACCAGGGGGTGGGGTCCAGGTCATCCAGTAGTTTGCTGCCTGTCTCAGGTTCTTTTATAGATCATACATGGTACTTAGGTATAAAATAGCGGGTCTGTAGCAGCCGGAGGGGCAGGGTGGCGCGTTCCGACTTTTTACCAAAGTATGGTCACTTATGAACACTTTGAAGAGATTTTGATCTTTCTGCCTGCCCCCCCCCCCCCCTTGAGAATCGCTGCTACAATACTGAATAATGGGTACAGGGTTGGGACTGACTGACAATATTGAATTTTTATTGCTTAAGGCCCGTATACACGGTGCAACATGTTGATACAACTTGTTGAGCACAACTTGTTCTGAGGATCCTGTCTTGTTGTACAACTGAGTCGCACAACTGCGTTGTGCAACTTTGAATTTGGAACAACAACTAAGTGTGAACAAATATCACACTGTTTCGTGAAAATGGCGGACACAAGTAGCGATGGCAGTTGTGAAGATGAGATCCTTAAGGCAGTTTGTGAGACTTG
>JAAAKL020014455.1:0-11941 GCA_010016065.2 Carybdea cf. marsupialis auct. non (Linnaeus, 1758)
TTTTACTCCTATTTAAGGCCCCCAGCTCTATGGCTTCGTGGTCCCTGAGTTGTCAGAACAATATAAACCGATAAAATTTATGATGCAGTAAGCATTTTTTGAACAAGTGACTTTTTCAAATCCTCCTAAACTTGTTAAAGCTTTATCATTGAGATTTTTATATGAGATTTAAAACATTGTTATGAATTAATGTATCTTTTCTTTGTTCTATAGTTGAAAACATCTATATAGCGGACACCTGGTAATAGCGGAAACTTTTCCAGGAACCGCAGGTGTCCGCTATAGACAGGTTCGACTGTATGTATGTTATGATTTCTAGTGTGTATTAATTAAGTACAATATATATATCGTAAGGGAAGGGAAGTGAGTTACTGTCACAGTTTACAATGATGTTATATGTATACAAGTTTGATCAATCAGATATCAATGTCCTTAACACCAAGCAGAAGATTAAAGAAAGAAAGTAAGTAAGTAGTTATGCATGTTTATTTAAGGCCTAAATCAATGACACCTGAAACTAAGATACAAATCATGCCCATGCTTGACAAGTGGATTACTTTTTAATTACGTCAAATTGTTGATATTTTTAATTCTATAGCGACTACCACAGGATTTCTCTCTGTGAGGATGCATTTTCCAGGTTTACGTCGGTTATCAACATGCTGCTCAATGCAGGTAACGTGACAGGAACGTCTAACTGAACGTTCTTACCGTAACAATAACATACTAAGTTCGCAAATACGCCTCATTTACAAATTTCACATAAGAGGGCTAACTTGCTCAATATTTGGCTGAGACCTAACCATGCTATTGGAGGTTTTTGAGAAATCGACTGCCGATTAAACAGAAAAGGGATAAAAGTCCATTCCAAGAGACTGAGCACTTTTCAAATCGACAGAGATTCTTCAACAATAACACGTTTGATGCAAACATGAGAATAAACCTCAGTTTTGTTCAATTATACTTGTGCACTTTTAAAAAAAGCAATGGTAAATTCGAAAAGTTGTACTATACGCAAAGTAGCGTTGAGTGACGGTTTTTTTGGGGTGGACATTTATGCCAGACATTGGTCATAGCGAACGTCTTTAGTATATGTCGAGCACTTTGGCGAACTTTATTGGGAATAAGACGATTATAAGGCGCTGTTCGAAAGAGCGTCTTTGTTTTGATACATGCAACGCCCAGAGTTTAACAGATAAATGGCTAACAGTCAAATGTTGGATGAGTTAACGAGTCACTTTTTGAGAATATAATCGATTTACGTCCTGTATATATTTTGTGATAGGTGTTACATCTTTCTGATATAAGCTAAAAAAAGCACTACACGCTGTTTCGCCTTGGGAAAGTTTTAGTCGCAGATCCATCCTCTTCAAATTTTAACAAAACATTTCCAATGCAAGGTAGTCTTATATAAACTTGGCACTTTATTGTCACTTATTTTGAATCAGACTTGGTAATCCTATTAGAAATATCAATATTGATGGCCTTACTAGGTACGTATTTCCTGGAAAGATAGTTCGAACGGTCACTACGTCATTCTTAAGAGCAGCTGACAAGAACGTTGTGACCTAAAGTTGGGAAATTGCCTACAACGGGTTTTTCAGTAAAAATTGTGCCCGAAAATGTGTCACTCATTTAGGCATCATCAGCAACAACGTATAGCAATCCTCTCATTTTCTAAAAGCAGCCCTCTTGTTTTCTAACTTCACTCTACACATTACTGGGTCCAGTGCCAAATATTTATCTGCAAAGTTTAGGTATTTTCATAGTATAATACGTCCCGGAATGAACTAACAGAGAGCCGTAGAGGGAAGATGGTTAAGAAAAATAAAAAAATAGTAACATCCTCCCCTCCACTTTTTATGTTGAGGACGTGAGAGTACAGAGAGGAGATCATAAGCAGTTTTTTCACGTGAGTACTGTTAGAAAGAAATGGTGATGTTATAGGGGAGGCTTGGGTGACGGGACACTTCAACCCAATCCCATCCAATTCCACCAAACTCCAACTAGCCTCTCTAACGCCGCTATTAGACGCTGTACATGTTGTTACTGAGTTTGGCACATCAAAATACTCTCCGAGTAAGAAAGTTCTTTCTTGTTCCTCTCCTTGTTTGTAATTTCGATGGAAATAATTCACGACTGGCCCTCCAGAAAATATGAGGAAGGCCTGTATTGTCCTTTTCGGCACTCTAAAGTGTTTGAGCCCTGATTATATATTCACTGACGTCATATATGTTGAGAACATTTTTACAGCGATGAAGATATATGCGAAGAGAAAGAGAGCGTGAGTTTGTAATCTTTAAAGCGGATTTGGAAGACTTAGATGAAGATTTAGAAAATACAGTTCTACAATCTCCAGGATGAAAACATCTGATGTAAATTATTTATGTAAAGAGTCATTTAAGAGGTACGCTTTGTCATTCGGGAGATATGTTGTACCGCGATTCTCGTCTCCACCTCCCACTGTCTGTGAAGCAAAGACAAATAAATAGAACAACCCATGAAAGACCTACGATTCCTAATTCATACAAATTGCATGTGCATGTTAAGAATGTTTTGTCAAAGAAGCACAGAGAAGTGCTGCTGATTTGATGCCCTAACCACAAACGTTTTACCCCTGTAACGCAGGATAGTTATTACGTACGTGAAACCTTGTTCGCTGGAAACTTTGGAGTTAGACAGTAGCTGTCTTATCAGCATATTCTCTCTGATTAATACAGGGAAATCAAGGGAGAAAGGAAGAGAGGGCGTCCAACAGCTCCTGGCTGATGCCTTCTAAGCCACAATCAGCATAAAAGAGGGATATCTGAAAAGGAGAAGAGCGCTGGGTATATTACGGTTATCATGTAGCATTGGCTCAAAGTCTCATATTTTAAGTTTAGATGTTTTGGGTAGAGTAACGCATTTACGTTATTCTTATTCGCTATTAAAAGCCACCTTGCTATATTCAATTTGCAGTTACTGACTTCGTACTGATAGGCATTGCAATTTACAGTTTTATTTCCAAACTCCAATTTGAAACTGTTATGATGATTCCTCATTACTCATCGTTGCTATATCAACCACTACATCAGCGATGTTAGATTTTTCAGTAAAGTTTAATCTGCATTTATATGAAATAAATGTGCAAGTTTAGGAACAATATGACAAAGGACGACTGAGACAGAAATAAGGTGTAACAAGTTAGTCAGCTGTAACCGAACTAACCGTTTAATGAATCGTTTTAATAGTTACCTGGCTAGATAGTTAATTCATTAGTTACCAAATTATCTTATAAGGCCTTTTTCTAATTAACTTCTCTTTGAAGTAGTAGATACTGGTTTCTAGTTTGCTAGGTTCTCTACTTTGCCTAATCTATCGTTTACTGGTGACTACCTAAAGTAGAAATGTTTTGGTTTCTGCATCTATTGTACGATCTACAACATCCCACTCAACACTTTCTCTAGCACAGTCTTGTATAAAATATAAGAAAACAGTAAAGTGTAGACCTATATAATGGAAAGCTATGAATAACCATTATCGTGATGCTTTCATAACAGAATTTAGGTCATAAAAACGTATAGTTCTTTTACAGCTACTAGACTATTTCGTTTTGGAATCTGATGTATCCGCCCCTTTCTTGGTTTATTTTATCTCTGGCATGACGTATAGGTTAGCACTTTGGTGTCTTTTGCTAAATAATGATATGCAGATGTAAGCTAAGACATAAATTTTTTTTCACAGTTGTTGGGCAATGTTTGGCACCTTGTGACGAGATGTTGACATGAACTTCATATCAGGGGTGAACAGGAGGCACGATGATGAGTGTAGTTGATACACGGTGTACCACTGCAAACACTGTCTAGTTTTAACTGCTTCCTTCTTTGGGCAAACGTGTTATGAACCCTTTTGTTCCTGTTAAATATAATAAAGGAAGGAAATAAAGGTAAGGTAATTAGATACGAATGCTCCGCTCAAAATTTACGTCATTACTCGTACATCCATACGTTAAACATGCTCAGATATTACAGACAGTGTAAAAATGGGAAAAGCAACTCTCATGTTTTCTTAGACCTGGAATGTTTGCAGCTATTTTTCAGGAAATGTCAAAAATTAAAATGCTTTTCGATTTACATTTTACAAAAAAAGTATGATCAGGGTACTAAACTGTGAGTAGAATTAAGCAGATTGTAACATGGAAGCACACTGGTAACATTTCAATCATCGCCTTCTATACTCCCATATTATCAACCAAGGAAAGCAACAGGGACAACCTAAAAACATTGTGCCAACTGAGTATGCACTTATACAGAAAAATATATAAGGTAAACGATATGGGCTTTTTTCACGTCAGTGCCCCCCCCCCCCTCCTACACACACACACTCTAGTGCATAATACAGTTACACACAAGTGGGAACCTACCTAATCTGTAATATGGGTTCATATCTTATGTAAATCAGCCACTTCCGTTCTCTCTCAACTTTCTGTCTCTCTCTGAAGTCTAGTCTCGCCATATTCTTATGGCTTGCCTGACAAATTTCCATGACGTTCTTGAAAATCGATTTACTCCAAAAACGCTCAGTCACAGGCGGTGTACCATCATCTCTGTGTAACATCGAGAAAAAATCGATCCAGGAACCGGGAACCCACAAAGAAAGATGTCTTCAAGCCATATGGGTTCACATCAACTTGGTTATTAAAATAATTGCATGCCGCTCTAATGACGAGTAGATCGATACAGTTGGATCTCTTATTCATAGAACATGATCATTCTCTCAGTTGGAACTCAGTATGTGCCATTACATTCTCCGTAACAGTAGAATCATCTCTAGATAGTTTGACTCGACAATTATGCACTAAAGATATGCGAGGCGATACATAGTCATAGAGTCTCGTGAAATATTGATATCTTTGAGCAAATAAGTCAGGACACCAAAGATCGAGCTGAAGAGATATAGAGCTTTATCATGTTGGAAAAGCACTCCAACTAGGAGATCAGTGTCTATAAGGGAAGCTTCTGATTGTTAGTATATTTTAACGATCCCTTTCCCTGGTCATCAAAAATTTATGATAAACTCTTCTTGGAGATACAGGGGGTTCCAAATTGTGAATTTTTTACCAAAGTTTGGGCACGACGATAATTCATTTCCCCCAATGACGGGAAAAAATACGAAGAACACAATCATGGGGTGTAAGTTACAATTTGTAGTAAATGTGAAATCTGGAACCATAGATAGAACTCTACCTTTGGAAAAAGGGTCATAATGTACAAAGGGGGATGGAATGGTTTTTTCCAGAATTATCATAAGGTTTTAAACAAAATAATTACTGCTGTTAATGAAATACGATGCTTGAAGAGTTGTCTGAATAGTCAAGAACAGCCAATATTTGTATAATACTCAAGCATTACGATGCCATCGATTTTTTTGCGTAGTTGCTCCGACAATTACGAGATTGTAAGTAATAGTCTGTTCACAGCCCCTACTTCTCCACCGGCTGACAATCACTTCTATACAAGTTTAAAGTAACCTGGTTAGTACAATACAACGGTTCACAGTTTGAACATTAAGATCTTCTGGCTCCCTGTGTTCCCAACATTTCGACCAAAACATTCCTTCGCCCTTGAATAACGTATCTTTCTGACAAAACTTCTAACTTAGTTCAAAGCTCATGTCATCACACTCCACAGACGTAACTTCTCAAGTGACATTTCTCCTAAATCAACCATGATTAATCAATGTCAACATAGAATATATCAAACAATTCGAAAATGGCTCTGAAAAAACAATAACAGTCCCTGTTAATCGAAGACAAATAAATGTAGTGCAAACAAGAACTAGATCTTGAGAACGCGAAAGTAGTTTGCTTTGGTCGAAATTTTCGAAGTCAAGGATTGTTAGCAGGAAAACACAGGGAGCCGTAACACTGAAACGTTCTAACTTTCAAACGGTGTCTTGATATGGGATCGGATTAATACAGAACTGAAAGTAGTCGTATTTCAAATCTAAACCTATTTAAGGGTGTCCTCAAGCTGAAAGTGTGTTGGATAATATCATGAGTTGGCCGAAGATACATTTAAAATTGTTCAGTCAGCAAAATGAAAAGACGTGCTAAGGTTCATTTGATCTTCAAAATGGCATAGCTCAAAATTACATATCATATGGGAAGCAACTCTTTTGCAACATCAGTAGTGGTCACATGATCTTCTTCAGTAAACCACTACCATGCGTTGCTCTACAGTGCCTAGGAAAGTTTACTGGTGTCAAGTGCATTTCAGATGCTTTGCCAACAATTACGTCCGACAAACCTTTCAATATTTATAAGATGAAGCGATTTTAACTTTATATATATATAATAAATCTTTATAACACCTTTTAAACAAATTTTCACTACTTCAAAACTTTTGTTGCTTTAGATTATCTTAATGGTTGCGCCAATGCTCTCTAGCTTATGGATTCCTTTTCTGTCTTGTCTTTCTTTACCTCATCATTATCTCATCAGTTGTCATGAAAACTAGAGAAGGAAGCATTTCTATATAACATACTTGTGAACATGTGATCTGCTACTTCGCTTCTAAACCACCAACCAGGGTACTATGCCAGGTAAGTGGGAACTTTGGCAACTTCTATTCACTATAATCACAGGCTCTAACCGATATATTTCAAGGCAATTAGGAAGACGGAGGCCCAGATGTCTATAAGATGGATGGTACCTGTGTTTTGCATGAAGCAGCCTAGTCGCATTTGCAAGTGACCATGGTCTGCAAAGTTAACTTCACTATCATTCACTAAGTAGGTCGCTTAAGTGATAAAACAGTTTATCCACCATCATTAGAACACCTTAGCCGGTATTTGTTTTGAGTGATTATGAATTTCCCAACTATTTGTTATAGATCGAACATACAACGCCTATTTAATAATGCACACACATTCCACTCGACATTTTTCATTCCATTGTTTAGACGTTATATTATATTCACCTTAATTCTGAACAGCGCGGCTGAACCCTTAATGTTTTGCAGTAGCGTCTGAGTTCCGTTCTATGGACTGAGGTTTGATAACAAAGCTACCTCCAACATTTACACAGTAGCAGCTCAGAAGCAGCGGAAAAATTTTTTTGCTATGGTTTCAGTTACAAAAAACCAGATTCAACCATTTCTATTATAGCATGTCTGTTTGCCAATGGATTCAGTACAAAATGTTGGCAACTTCTAAAATTGCTTACTGTTGGTGTGTTAGTGGAGCAAATGAGCTTTTCCAATAAACCGATGCGCGATGCTTCGTCGCTTCCTGAAGATAACTGATATCCAGCTAAGCTTTGACATATATCACCGAAAATTTCATGGGCGATTTCATCAAGTTTGTCAATTAGTGGCTTCTTTATCCTTGAAATAGTGCATTGCAGAGAACAAGCAGTCCAAAATCCTCATCAATAAGAATGGAAACGTAGTCCTTTAGTTCTTCTACTGCTGTCCCTAACAAACTAAACATGTAGTTGTGGATAGTCTACGTTCAACACTTTGAAAAAACAGATCACGGATTTGAAGAGAACAATCGTCTGTATAAGAAAGGTAAATGTACTACTCAGGCCAGGGAACCTTTAGTTTTAGGGGGAAGTGACGTAATTTTTTATCCAGAATTGTACGAATACAAAAGCTATAAGTCTATGGAGATGTCTACGCCAATTCTTAAAGAAGAAAAAGGAAGCGATTCAACTTCAGTGTATTAGGACATAGAGCTTGAGCTAATAAAAATATTCGTATAATTCATAAAAGCGCAAGACCTTTCTTGCTAAAGAAAAGGATAAAAGTAAGATCGGTAAGGACGACTGTAAATGTTGGTCTATAACAAAGCAAGAACTCCAAGAACGTAAGTGGGAAAACTGTCAATTCCGTAACATTAGATCCAGCAAAGAATATCATGTAAGCTTGGCAATGCAATGAAAATCGTGTAACAACAGCCAGCAGTAGTCTGTGAAATTCATATTTTCTACAACTTTTGAAAACTTATAAGTTATCAGGTCTCGTCAGCACAATTACGTCATTAGCTGACGTATCTGATAGCTTCATGCAATTTGAGCTCTTGCAGACATCCAGATATTGCACTACTGTGATATTGTCTTACACAAGGGCAATTGCAATCCAAACTGTATGTTGTGTGGATTACAACCCAGTAATGTTCTTGAAACTTATGGATTCTCTCTTAGGACATCTTCATTTGTGGTTTTATTGCATTGAAGATGTGATGATCTTCATCCACAGTTGAGAAGAACGTACATCACACTTGCACCAAGTCTTTGACATTTTTGTGACAAGTTTATGACCTTAAGCGCAAAGAAGTACAATTTACTGTCTAAGGTACAAATTTGCTTGTACCTGAAGCTTACTAACACTGGAAACTTACCGTGTTACTAAATGTTGCGGATTCTAAATCATTTTTGTACTTTTGTTAGTTTATGCGGGGCTTGTAATAAATTTTTTCTATCTACCACTCTAAGCTATGCCTTGCTGTTGGAGGGTGTTCCCTTTCAGTGGTCAGATGAATGCAATCAGGCTTATACCATCCTAAAGGATTGTCATTTTAATACTGTTTTTGACATGCCTATTTTCTAGCTGATATCACGAAAGTGAAGGTATCATCAGATACCTCATGAGATTTTGGTCTATACCTTATCACGATGTTTTAGTTGTAAGATGAAGGTAATGGAATATGCTAGTCGTCGATTATCAACCACAGAAAACTACAGTATGCAGAAGCTTAAATGGCTCGCAAAGGTATTCTCATTGCAGAACTAACACTAGTATCTTCACAGCGAGTTATTCATCTTACAATGTGAGCACAAAGCTTGTGAGATCATATGTAATGCATGAAGAATGCTTTATCAGAGTCAGCTCTAGACTATCCTGATAATTGTTAAAGATGTTGCAATTTTCACTCACAGCTATCATGATATACAGGTTAAGCCAAGACAAGCATATGTTGCTGCTTCAGAACCAGAGGGGTATGTTGTGATTGCAATGGTTAAAGATATATTATATATAACTAGCAGGAATACCCGACGTTGCCTGGGAATTCATTAGTTGAGAAAGACATTCAGTACCATACACATAAAAATTCTGTATGTCTGTTTGATTCTATGTAGGAACATAAATTTTTAACTTTGTTAACAGTACAGCACACATATGATATGGAAAAGAAAACATCCTTTTCTTCTACCTTTGACTTTCATATTAGAAGTACAATTACTAATACAGAAACAAAAATTTTACAACACAAGGGGACAAGAGGAAAATATGGGATCTCTTGGGAGGTAGAAAACCAGTGGCCCTGTGCTGATGGTATGGTCTACTGCAGTGATTTACGGTAGTTCCATTATCAATTAGACAAGAAATCCTAGCCGTAGTCTCACTTGAAAGAAAACACTAACATGTAGTAAGGCTTCTGGGCAATGTGTAAAAAAGTGTGTAGTCTCTGTAAATCCTAAATGACTGTGGCAGCACTATCACGTGGTAATGGTGACCGCACATTACGCTTTTAAGTTGATAAAAAGGGCCTCGACGAACTTTTTCTTGATGCACATTAACTCTTTCGTTATCTTGTTGTCTTCGTTGACTGTGCTATCACATTTATTAAAGTTTACCAATGCTCTAACCTTACCGCCGGTATTATGACTGCGTATGGTACACGATGTGTATACGAGTACATAGTGTTACTGGAATAAGTCCAGCTGAGATTATGGTTGATTTCTACATATGCTGCAAATACGACGGTTTCTTAAGCAAAATTTTGAAAATATTTTTTTGATGATACTTCGGAATAAATTGTCAGCAAAAGTCAGAAAGTTTGAAAACGATTGGGCAAGCCGCCCATAAGACATTAGAGAACTGCTGGCCTAGTCTGGATAGAGTTGATCTACAAGATGTAGCGAGTCGTCAACTCTTTCACCACTTGGCTTGCTACTTCATCATGTATATGGCCAAAACCCTTCTTTCGTCACTAAAGCAGGCAATGGAGCAAAAATGCTGCATTTGGAGAGTGGTAGCTTAGAAATTAACTGCATAGTAGAAAGAACTATAGATGAAGTAGGGTGGCAAAGACTTAAGGGTTAAGCAGTTTGCTCATGAAAATAGGAAATGTCCTCTGACATTGGACCAGTTAATAACCTAATGTACTTGTTTTGTCAATTTCTGAACCAAACAGCAACCAACCTACCAGCAGGAGGTGCACAGATGTTAATTTAATAAACTTTACGCCATACATGTCCGAGCCACAGTAAAGTCTATATGTCAGGTGCGAATGTGCATGTAGACATAATTTGAAAACAAAGAAGGTTGCGAGGCAGCGGTTTTCCTTGTTCCCCAAAGTTCACAAGGCAAATCTGTTAGGTTCTGTACCACCCTCTGTTTAAAAGGTAAGGCTATCTTGATCGGACTTCAAAATTTTTGCACATGCAGCCACAAATTTAGACGATAGTCAGAGGTCCAAACATCACTTTGTTTGTAAGTTTATGAATATTGGATGGCTGTTTGCAAATCTCAGGGCATATATTTTAGAAGTAAGGAAACAACTGTGCTTCACATAGATTTGGAGTTTATATTTTGGTGTCAGATAGAGTTTTGCTTGTTATGAGTCGTAAAACGCTCCTCAGAAGCCATACGTGACTTTATGATCTTTTAATCTGACGTTTTGATTTTCAGCTGATACTTTTATTATTATTGATTTTTAATTTTTCGGTTGATTTTTTTATTCCCCTGTTGAGTTTTTTACTTTTTGTTGATAAATTTAACCCTCGGTTGATTTTTAAAATATCTTGGTTTCTTTTACGTTTTGGGGGATTGTTTTAATTTTTTCGTGAATATTTGGAGTTTAAAAATCGCCCAATTTTTTCGGGTGATTTACGCCTCTGCTTGATAGATTAAAAGAATGTTTGGTTGATATGTTCAACATCCTGATTTATGCTCTAATATAAGAAAGCAATGAAGAGCAGGTATCATAATAATTGGAAATTTGGCTGCAAGGTAGGTAATGAAGCAGATGGAGATGTTATTGGAAAGTTAGGACAAAAAAGCAGAATGGATGAGGAGGATGACAAATCTGATAACCAAGTAATAGTGCACACAAGTTTCAAAGAGCGTCCCCGATGGCTATGGACACAGAAAGTGATTAACGATTAAAAAACGAAATCCACTTTGTCACTAGAAAGCATAGTTATAGAATGTGAATTTAGCAGTCAAAAGTATATATAAGACCTGATGTGCTGAGTTGATCATTATCCTATCATCTACAAACAAATGTTGACGCGAAAGGCAATAAAGAGTAGACGATGGCGCCAAGGTTGTATTTTAAAATCTTGACAAACGACCCTGAAATTAGACATGCACATATCCTCCTATCTGACATCCATTTAATAAGTATTAGAAGCTTTGCGCAAAAGTAAATGAAATACATGGAAACAAGCAGCAGTGATTGCTTCAAAGGAAATTAAGCACAATAATAGAGAGGTAAAGTAAATTCAGAGAGATGAGAAACCTTTCAGACAAAGTGGTTAAAGAAAGCTAAAGAAAGAGGTTAGTTATCATTTGCAAAGTGATACAGGATGCATAGTCGTGAGGATCCAAAAGGCTGCGTAAATTTTTGAGTTACAAGTGGGAGATGTCATAATCAAACTAGTAAAGATTTTACCTAATTAGGAGGTCTAATCGCAGAAGATGAAATTGGAAGCTGAGTTGAAGAAACTGGTTGGAATGGCAAATGATGGCTTTGAGAAGCTAGATCCCATGCTCAGAGATGTCAATAGTGACTAATCTAAGAAACCTTAACTGTTTATTAATATGAATCTAAAAATATGGCAGGGAATATTTGATGACCTCATCTACAGTAAAACAGCAACTGGATTCCGTAGAAGTATGGTTCTACGGAAATATGCTATGAATTTTTTGAAATGGCTATAACGGGAATGAAG
>JAAAKL020014456.1:0-11941 GCA_010016065.2 Carybdea cf. marsupialis auct. non (Linnaeus, 1758)
TACGATCGTACTACGGTAATGCTAATACGTTCCCTGTAGAGTCATAATACTGGCAAGATTAAAGTTCTGAAAAACTGCATCTAGCGTATGTCTTTGATGCGAGATAAGGAAACATTAAGGTGGGAAAAACCCAACTGAAAATAGGAACTGCCGTCAGTATTTTCTTATTCGAACACTTGCCTCAAGTCTTTAAGCGAAGGTGTTCCATGGCAATTATTATGCCCCGACAGATCATGTGCTACACCAAAGTTTAGTACCTCGGTTATGTCCTGGTAAGAAGGGTCCAATATCTCATTCCATCACGTGCCCTACGATACACACAGACTTCGGCGCTGATTTCTAAAAGACTGGATCGAGGTGCCCATTGTATCCAACGGCGAAAAAGTATTGTTACGAATAGTTCCCATTAGTTAAAATTGCGCGGGATGGTCCGCCATTGTAACGACAAGACTCGTTGGCGCACGTCGCAATTTCGCAAACTTCGGAACCGACGCAAAGGTTTTGACTGAGAGTTGACGACTCGTATGTGACGTTTCATACATATCCTTCGCTGACGTTCAAATCGCATGAAAAAATAAATGTAACGATAAGGTGTCATTACTTACCGATACAACTACTGCTAGTATAATAAGGCGGAACGATATACAAATTCGATAACAAAGCTTCCCTAGCCTCCTTGCGTCCTCGCAGTAATACAGAGTTCAACTGTTTAGCAACGCCTATCGCAATTCTTCGTATTTCTATTATAGTTCGTTTGCTGTGCTAGGAGTAAAACTCTATAGCCATGTGCTAACTAGTGACATTAAAGTAGCTGAACACGCATACCACAACTGCCATGTTACGTAACATTGTTTATAAGCTTTGTTTGATGGGGATTAAAGTGGAGTCCAATGACTGACGTCACTTTGAGACCGAAGATGCTTGATCCAGGGTTTGAGAGATCAATGGGTTTCAGTTACTCATTAGACCACTGAGCAATTTTTTAATTTAGAGCATCAATTGTACGACTCCTATAATGAAATGATTTTTTAACTCTGTAAGTTTCTAGTTGTACCCATAATGCCAAACTGCACCAACGTTATTGTAATTTTGATGACGTACAAATCACTTTCTCGTTGCCAAAGGCATGTCATAGAACGTCATTGCCTCTAGCATACCATCACCAGAATGGCAAAGGCAGCCAATCTTAGTTAGGAGGATAAGGGCGGGTGGTGCCTGAGGAAGAGTGCCATTGCTTACCGCCATCTAATAATATACCCTTTCAAAGAAGAAAATGTAAACAAGTATCAATAAAATGAGAACGAACCAGCTATTTTTTACCTTCTGGGAGCATTATCTTTCAAGATCTCAGGACAGAATTTCTGGGCAATGGTGAGTGAGCAACGGTGAGCGGTTGCCGATCAAGACCCTCTTTCTGGACTTTCAAGACTGACTAGCATATCTTGCCAATAGAAACTATAAAAGGGAAATAGAAGGAAAGAAGCATAGCATAGTCACAGGTAGAGTACAAAACGTAGGTGCTCCAGCGTTTTACATCAGAAGACTCCTTATTAAGTTTGAAACGAGGATCGATACCAGAGAATATCGTATTTATGTCAATAAGATATCCTCTGGTCTATAATAAGCGAATTTAGGTCTGAGTGGCAATGTCATTTTTTCCCTCCTAGGATTTTGATGAAATTATACCATATTTAAACTAGTAGATAATAGTCTTCATAAGAAGGTAGAACTAAGGCGGACGGCATTCAATAAATGACATAAGGAATTTTGTATGAAAAGTAACGAGTACACTCTTCACTCCTTAATAAGAACCAGGACGTTGGCTTGAACCTGAAAATGTTCCTTTTGCTAGCTCCTATTTCAGCCTGAAAATGTTCTTCTTTTGTTCTTGTCGCAAGAAAATTTAAATACTGTGTCATGCGATTAAAAACGGCACGATGGGTCACATGTTTTTAATTGAGAGAGTGTACGCAATGCTGTCAACTCCATGCCTGCTTTTGCCTCCTTTATTAGATATCCGTCAGAAGATAAAGACTTTGGTCCACCGTTCATTGGTTTTTCTTTTTTTTAATTTAAGATTCAACATAATATTCAATACAATAAATTTATATTCGTTTATAATCTAACCCTTTCTTTTTGTTTTCAAATTGTTATCATTTTTGGTCCAAATCTCACCCTCAATGCTCTTACAAAATTGTTATTATATTTAAAAAAGAGTGTTATGTTTGTCTTATTTACTATTGTCAGAACCTGAGTTAACTTTCAAGAAGATCCTATTTAGGCAAAGCAAAGCTCTTAAAATACATCTTTTCATAATCTTGCCAAAATCATTACTTGTATTCAGTTGTTACGCTATCATGCTATTTTGTTGGAGGAAAAATGAGAGATTTCAGCACGGTTCGATTGTGATTCTGTGTCTGTTCAATCAGAGATTCTAAAACTGAGCTATAAAATCTCTGATTTGGCCTACTTTTAAGGGTGGTGTCCTTATGACTGGGCTCACAGTTTAACAAGAATATGTCTGTTGCAGTGTACTTGGTTTTTAAAGTGTAAAATATTATGTTCGTCGTTTAACTGGATTGTGATATGTGTCTTAAGCTAAATATGCTTCTTCGTAAGTACTGCAACGCACTTATGACGAATACTTTTGACGTATGGTATACATCATTTGTTATGGTTCTTTACACATGACCACCCTTCCACTCTTGCACACACACTCACAGACACACCCACACACACAAACGCACTTTTGCAACCACGCAATCACCGATGTCATCAAATGTGTGAAATTCCGTCTCGCCGCTATTTTGAGGGCACTCAATCTAAACAACAATAATTGTGTTATACTAATGATGTCACTGATAAAGAAAGTTTATATAAATTTCTAATTGCAGCTTCCCACCATCAACGGATTCATATTGCTTGATGCCTTCCCGCTCCCAGGTATGAATGACCTAGTAGATGACATTGCTCAATACCGGGTCTTTGACATGGTTGACCTTATAAGTGCTTATCACCAGGTCCCATTGAAGGAAAAAGATAAACCTTAACAAGGCTTTTAAAGCACGTAACATCCTCTACCAGTTTACATGCTTCCCCTTTGGTGTTACCAATAGGGTTGCTTGTTTTCAACGTAAAATGGTAAGGTTTGTGGGAAAATGCAACCTGAAATCTGTTTTTTCTTACCTTGACAACATCACTTTTTGTGGGAGAGACCAAGAACAGCATGATGTACATCTTGCGAAAATTTCTAGCATCAGCAAAGAGAAAGAACATTTGTTATAATGATTTGAAAAGCCCGCTTCTCAGCCCGCAGACTTTCCATTCTTGGATATGTGATCGAGGATGGAGTTATCCTTCCACACCCAAAATGAATGGTGCTCTCTCCATAACCTCACTGCCTGTGCCTCATGATTCTAAATCACTCAACATGTGTCTTGGGCTATTTTCATATCATTCTCAGTGGATACTTAAGTTCTCCAATAGCATCAAGCCACTTGCCAGCTCAAAATCCCTAGCACTAGCACCTGAAGCTGTTACCTCATTCGAAGAGCTAACAAGTCGAATAAACTTTTATTATGTCTACCCTTTGAAGTTAAAACTAACTTATCTAACGTAGCTTTAGTAGCTACTCTCAGCTAGGATTGCCGGCCTCTTGCTTTCTCCTCACGCTCACTACAGGGTACCAAACTTAAACATGTTGCCATAGAAAAAGAAGTACAGGCTATCATCAAATCCATCAGACATTGGAGAAACGTTCTGACAGGGCGACAGTTTACTCTGAAAAGAGGTTGAAATTCTGCATCCTATAAGTATAATTAACGCAACCGTGGTAAAATTAAAAATTATAAGATGATATGTTGGAGGTTTGAGCTTGCTTGATACAGTTCTGCCATTGTATACCTCTCAGGATAGGAGAAAATACCTCCAGATACTCGGTCCAGAGCAGCATTGTCCAGAGTAGCACTGTCCAGAGCAACTTCATGACTCGCTCTGTCACCCTGATGTTACCAAACTCAACCACTTCGTACGCTCCAAAATCTGCCTTATTGTTCGGATGAGGTTAAACGTCTTTCATCGCAATGCCGAATCTGTGCTTAATCTAAACCTCGGTACCACAAACCTTAAGGAGTCCCATTCGTCAGTGCCATTCAACCCTTCAAACGACTCAAGATTGACTTCAAAGGCGCCTTACCAAGTAATAATGAAAACAAGTACTTCTTGAACATAGTCGATGAATACTGCAGATTCCTTTCTGTGTTTCCTTTCTCTTATATGTCAACCATCACAGTCATCAAGCACCTAAACACTCTGTTTTCTCTATTTTGCATGCCACCATTCGTTCATTTTGACCGTAACTCATCGTTTATGAACCAAAAAGTCAAACATCTTGCACTTAAGCCTCAACACACACCTTAGGATCAAACACATAAAAATTGTGCAACTTCAGAAACAAAGAGCATTACGACAAAATGTCCTGACCAAAATCTTTCTTCTTCACCATTGGCAATAGGAGTGCGACAAGAAGTGCCATCGGAAGCCAAAGAGAGATGGTCATAGTCGCAATGTTTGTTGTTGCAAAACTTTGCAAGAGTTACGCTCATTACAACATGACTTCCAGGTCATCTTGTCCTTTATTCTTGCTACAAAGTGTTTAGCTGTTAGTCACTACGTTATGACAATAAAGGATCGAATTTTCTTCAGAGTTTTAATCAAAATTATGATATGTTATTTGGCTAAAGTAGAAGCAGTAGAAGAGACCGGACAAATGAAATTATTTAGTGAGAATTTTCTACAGAAGGATGTAATTTCTCCTCTAATCGGGAGCACAGAGAATTTATAATACAGTCTTTACTCCCATGATACTATTATGATAGGGTATTACACTACATGTGATTCTTTATATGTTGTCTTAATACTAATTTTTAATCAAATACTAACACACGAACCTTAACCTCCTCTTGATTATTCTTAGCCTATCATATTAATTTATTATAATTATGCGTTTTGTGATTGGTCCGTAACTTGTATAAATTAGAAATGATGCAAAGTGAGAATGGGTGACTGAGGAGCTGTGAGAGAGATCACAGTTCCTCCAATAGATATAAGTGAAGAATACATTCGTGCATTGATAAGGAGTTGCTCAACCCTGCGACTCCAGCAGTCATGATGTAGTTTACAAGTGAAACGTCAATAGAGCGGTTCAGGAGATGTACGTAAGGAAAAACAGAGGAAAGTTTCCACGAAACCAACCTTTTGCTAAATAATAGTCTTAGTTTGTGATTTGTACAATTAAGGAACTCTCTAATTTCTGTATGATGGTGGTCTCGTGTAATTTCTTTAGCGACAAGATTTCACAGATCATCAGTACTACTCTATCGGTATTTCCATAGTAAGCGCTCGACTGAGATTCAATTCCTTGTAAAACTTTTACAGCAAGAACGCGTCTTGCTACCGCCACTGCAAATAATTTTCCTTTCTTCCTCCATGTGCCTAGCATAAAACGGGTTTTACATGAATAGGTTTTTCCAAGAACCTCGCATTTGTAGACCACGGTGTTACAAGATTGCTTCCTGGAGGACGACAACATTGACATCTTCAACAATTAACCCTTATCCTCGAGTGGTTTTAGCCTTGATAAGTGGTGAATTACTAGTACATAAAAAAACAGCGAAGAAAGCCCCGAAAACTACTTATAGAGTGCCATAAGTTCCGTATTGAAATGCTATCTTGCAACTTCCAGTGGAACCAGCAGTAACATCTTCTGCAATATTCCTCATGATCCAGTTTGTGTGTTTGTGTGTTTGTGTGTTTGTGTGTTTGTGTGTTTGTGTGTGTTAGATAAAGTTATTTTGTTAAACGAAACGATTACGAAATAGTATAATCTCACCTTTAATCATACCCCAAATTCTAATAGCAATGGTTGAGCAATGGTTATAATCGGGGGTATCACGTGCAAGAAATCACATAAATCGCCAACAAGTACCAGCTTTGTTAAATCAGTTAAAATAACCGTCTGTAACTTACGCCGATGCTTATTAAGTAATTTGCAGTTGAAGGAAACAAAATCATAAGCAACAATGGCTTTACCCTAAGAGCGCAAATTTAATAGTAATTTCAGTTCCTTTTACTCAAAATTTGTAGGATAGTATATTACAAACAAGTTCAACGCTTCTGACAAGACTTATAAGCAAATATAAATACGAAAATATCTGAATATACGAGAATATAAAGATGGGCGCAAACCATCTGAAAATATGGAACCGACGACGCAATAAGATCTGGGCCGTCAGAATCTCCGCTTTTGGCTTTCAGCGTAATTAGCTTCATTATTACTTTTTTATTAATATTTGGTTCCCCTCTCCTCATCCCAAATCTGTATCAGGGGTCCTGAGAGATATTTATTTCATGAAACTTCAATTTACTTCTACTAAGCCCACAACTGTATGTAACCCAAATTGACTCCATACGTGATGTAAATACGGCTGGAGGGGAGCTGGCCAAATCTTTCACAATGATACTCTGCAAAAAAAAAATTACAATAGAGAGGCAGAGAAAATCTCTGCATGTTAAGAAGGTTTAATCCGTAAAGAGCACGTATAACCCTCCTATACCTGATTATAGTGTTGTTTTTCGAATCAGTAATAAATAAAATGGTTCCTATGATCTCAAAATTGGAGGAACTAACCGTGAAAGATTGTCTCCTTCCGCCTTTTCAATACCATCATAAAGAACAATAATACTTTTAGATAGTAGACATTTAGCTGTAGGGACATGATTTGTTGTTTAGCTGATTCTACATATCTTATCTTTTCGGCTGTAGGATTTGTTTCACGCTCAAAGATACCAATGAATCCGTTCAAAATTTGAATCAGAGGATGTTTTACGAGCTTGAAATGATTCCGAATCTTGTTGGATACGGTTTTCTTTTGCAACGGAAAAACCAAACCTTTGTTAATCATTTTTTTGCGGAAGATTGTAAGCCATTTAGCAAATAGATCATTAAACAAATCAATCGTGGTACCATAGATCTGAATAAATTAATAAAAATTAAAGTAATTTATTCAGATCTATGGCGGTACAGAACTTGATACAGGCAAGGAACATCGCGTTCATTGGACAGCTTAAAGGATTTTTTCATGTCGCCTTTCTTCAGAGTTGTACACGGCAACAGTGCAAATGAAACTCAGCCAACGTATACTTACAACATGAAAAAGGTTTCAGTTGTCCAATGAACTCGTTGTTCCTTGCCTTGACCAACATAGATATTTGACAAGGCTTGAACAGTTCACTTCCAAGTTTTCAGTGACCTCTTTGTGTCTAAAATAGCTCGCCTCGTTTTCGTGTTGAACCATTCTCATTTTCATTGGAGCTCAACATTCGAGAGCGCGAGATTTAAGAAATTCATACCTGCTTTGTGATGTCGTCCGTTAGTGCAATGGTCGATCTGAAACTTCAAGATCGATTGTAAAGAACTGATTCAGTGTAAAGTAACTTAAGCACAATCAATGGATTTGAGATCGGAAGACGAAAGTTCTTGCCATGGCGGAGCAAAAGTTGGTCTATATGACAACAGAACAAAGATAGCTGGAGGGAGACAAATAAGGAAGACCAGGTTATGTGCCACTGAACTCCCATGTCTTGGAATACACTTTGAAGATAAGTTAAAACCGGTAGAAAGGGTAGTTGCAATACGTTCTTCTCTAGAGTACTTACTGTTTCACAGATATCAGATTCCACAACCATTCAGTTTGTTGAAACGTCAAGGAATACAGACAACTGATCAAAGCCCCAATGGATTGCGAGCAGGAAAGCACTTATTTGGAAAATCACATCGAGAAAATCAAAAGCTCCAATACACTTTAAAAGTCATGGATAATATAACAGATGGCCTTTCCTACTTCTTTCGTCACTTTTTTGTTTCAAAAGTAGTATTAGTGCTGGGAAGTACAGTTTTCAGCCCTAAGGAATTCTTTGTCCTTTCTATGATTCCTTCATCGATAGAAACCAACAACGATCTGTTAGTTCACGATCTTCGAAAAAGTACGGACAGAATCGCAATGCAGGTTGGAAGGTCCCTAGTTACAAGTCCCGACTTACAAAAAATGGATAACCCACTTTCTCCTACTAGTGGATTTGTTTTAGTTCTTGCTTCAAATAACATGGATCACAGCATTCCGCCACATTTTACACCTAAACAGAGATTAAGTGTACTCGAGAGGGGTAAACGATTTGATATTATGTTAACTGAATCGAGTGAACAAAGAATAATGTATGAAACAAACAAGAGTAGCTTTTATGACTTGAATAAGAAAGAGTTTGGAGGTCATGCCCATGTTTGGTATCAGTCAAAAGATGTGTTTAAGGGATATAATGTTTCATAAACTGCCGTAACAGACCACATTGAAATTGTCGCTAGTGCTACTTAGCGGAGGTTTGGATATGTGCTTGTCTTTCACAAGTTTTCCCTCTGTAATTAATATACTCTACAGATTTAACTCTTTAAGTTGCATCTACTGTCATCTACAGTAGGTTTCGACCTGCCATTCCCCTTTCCTCTCTGCAACTTCACTTGACGTTACCAAAGGCACCTTAACCTTCACATTTTTTTCTACTATTTTAAAATTATTCTGCTCATCTTAGATATGATTTAGATATTTTTTTAAGTGTAGTGATAGCTTATAATGTAGACCCTTGAGGCATAACAGGCCTACTCCTGTTCTCTGCCTTGCAAGTTTTTTTAATCTTGACTGCTATTGATATACTTTTGTACAAAACAGTCCAATTTAAGTCAACTGTAGTAATACACATCTTCATGGTCTGTACAGGGTGCAGAAAATCTGGAAATTGTCTGTCTGTTGCAAATATCAGTTATAATCTGGAAAAGTCCAATTTTCCGTCAATTTTCGGAAAGTCATTTAAAAGTCAGAAATTACTTACATTAGTCTTTTGCCAATCATTTTCTCAGCGCTTTATTTAAGGTAATTATCATCTCATTGGTTGTATTATCATGCAGGGACTATATGCCCGGGAGCCGCCGTGGTCTAGTGGATATGTTCCTGGCCTTTAGCTCAAGAGTGTCAGGGTTCAAATCCTGCAAGGGTCATTGTTGATGTCAGGAAGGGCATCCAGTCTTTAAGTGCTCTGTGTGCAAACAAGTCCCATGTACATGGGCACTGCCCTAGCCCCTGAAAATTGGAGTGCACAGTGTTAAAACTGCATCATCATATCACCAATTACCATGTGCTCTCTCTCAGAGATCCAGGTTGAAACAAGTGATGTGGTTTTTACTCCATAAACTGCTCTAGAAAGGAGTCAGGTTACTGCCCATTTACATGGGACTTACCGTGGCATAGAGTACTTACAGAAATGACCATTGACCCTTTGGAACTGAAAGCAAGGAACTTATCCACAAGAATGTGTCAGCCCTTGTTGTTAAAACAAGTCGTTTCTGTATTGACACATACTCATTATTCCTGATGATCTTAAAAAGATTGACATTGAGTTCATACCTGTGTTGTTTTGTAAATTGATTTGGCCATGTTACTTGGGTGTCTTCTTTTGAAGTGCTGGATTGCTGTCCAGTGGGGTCAATTGTAACATGCATAGCAAATTACTAGTAGTATTAATTGTGGTATATACTAATATGTAAATATCACATATTGCGTATATCACTCATTGTGTAAGTGCTGCAATGACTATAAGTTGCCCGTGTTTGGGATGACAAAATCTTTGTCATTGTGGGCAGTCTTGTTTGTTTTAATTTTTATATATTGGAAGTATACCTTATAACAGAGCCTTGAAAGGTTTCACCCATCACATTTTTTGTATTTTATTATTGAAGATAGCTTTTAAGATGTACATCAGTGCTATGAATGGCCAGAGAAAATCAACTGATTTGAAAGAAAAATTAGGGAGAAGTTAGAGAATTTCATCTGGATAAACTTTTACAGACCCTGACTTTGCAATAATTGTAAATATTTGAATATCACTCCAGAAATCCTAATGTACATGGTGTACCTGCCTGCTCTTCTTATTTCCAAAAAAGCAACTTTTTTAATCGTAATTGAAAAATTTTAGATGTTGTGCTTTTGCATCACACTTATTTCAATCTGTACTAAGTTAGAGGGAGAGGGATCAGATGTGGAAGGCAGTAAAAGTTAGCAATTTCTGCAGCAATGAAAATTAGGAATAATAATATAGACTTTAATGAAATAAACTCAATTTGTAGTTTTACCTATGTATGTTAGATTGTTGTACATCTATAAATGTCATTCACATAACTGAAAAGTACATGGTTAGCACTAATACTTCAAGATATTGCATCTATGTGTAACAGCACATATTTTCAGTTTCCCCATCTACCTACACTCCTATACACTGCAGGTATACTAGTGGCAAAACATTGTATTTATTGTAATATATCAATGTTGATATTCTATGAAGTGTTGTTTCATTTGATTGATTACATGTGTATTGAATTCTATTAGCAATCTTGCCTGGTTAATCTTTCTTTCTCACCTGCAAGTGGGGCAGGTTTTTCCGAGATTTAGAAAAGCAACTGTATTTTGGTACTTATGAAATTCAACTGAATAGTATATGTGGCTGTTTCTGTAAGTGCTGCAATGACTGTAAAGAGTAACTAAAATTCAAGTTAACATGCCAAAATCCAATGTGTTTTTTATTCTTGCAAGGCTCTTGCATATAACCTTTTAGCTTGGAAGGTCCATGTTACAGTAATACAGATACGTTTAGCTTCTAGTCACTGTTTTAAGGGGGCATTGATTTATGACATTCTTAGAATTTTAGAAAGGAAGTACACTAATTCTTTTGTTTAAGAACAATGGAGCTCTATCCTATGGACCATTCAAAAAGTATGTTCACTCATTTTTGGCCATTTTTTACCCACTCCTCCTCATGTTCTTTAATTCTGGTTTTGGCCAAACCAACCCTGCCTTTACGAATGCTTACTTTCACATTGACCCTACCTCCAACCCCTCAAAAATACATAGGACATCTTCAGCCAAAAGGAAAGAAAAGGCATTGTATAAATGAACTAGAGGAAAACCAACAAAATAGCAGATTACAAATTTGAATGTATCTGTATGTGAATGAATTTGAGAATTATTTTATTGTTTATTCTAACATTTTACAAGGAAAGAAAGGACTGAGTTTTTGGCATATTCAATACCAGTCATGAAAGGGAAATTGTCTGTTATTTGTTCGATAATGTACTCCAAAATCTGGACACTAACGATATTGATAATAATATGTATAATTGGACTGGACAGAATACAGGGATGAAGAATACATGAATGGAGAGCAAATTTTTCAGCAAAGTAGGTATCAGAACGAGGAATAACTTACTTTATTCCTTGTCAGGCACATACTGATATTTGTTTCGATGACTAATAGTTTTATCACCATTGGAAGTGAACGAGGGATACAGTTATGTACAGTTGTGGGGCAAAAGTAACGGATTCACATTGATAAACATAAAAACTTACAGACTTCAACTTCAAGAAAAATATTTTATTTGTGAATAGATTTTCTCAGACATCAATGTTGATGTTTTCCTTCCTGATAGTAGCAATATCCAAGATATGACTTACTATTTTTGAATAAAAAATGTATAATGCAAAAACGAACATTCTTCCCTTCTTCCTAAGTAACAAAATGTTCATATTTGTTCGCTTTCCCAGTACCCCCTCCTTCTGACAAACATACTTTTTGTTCCTTACCCCATCCTGCTGATATTTCAAATGTATGTTCGCTAAGAATGAAGTTGATTAGAGGTAAACAGTGGCCCTTTGATAGGTCACATTCTACATTTGTTAGCATGTTTTATTACAATTTCATGTTGTATGTATTTTATGAACTGCTATCTTGTATTTGTGCAACCTCCAGATTTACTAGCAGACAGGTAGGCTTTTTAACATTT
>JAAAKL020014457.1:0-11940 GCA_010016065.2 Carybdea cf. marsupialis auct. non (Linnaeus, 1758)
CAGATGAAAATGTGGCGGCAAGAGTTTATGCTGGTCTGCAGAACCTCGTCCGCCTCTGTTTTTAGCATTTTAATATTGCTTTTCCCGTTTGCTTTCGTTCAGTTGTGTTTTTATCATATACACCGATTTTTACACAGATATATTTATCACTGCGTACGTAACAATTAAAAGATCTTTACAAATCCCTTAATGCATAGGGCCTACAAATGCAAGACGCTGTAAAAAAGTACAGAAAAGTACAGTCTGACGTCAGTTGATAATCCACGATGATTGGCACGAGACCTAATTATGTGTTTCATAACATTGCAATGTTGCGTGGCTTTTAAATGTGCCCTTTTCGTGCATGCTTTTCGCTCCACGAGCATTTTCCGATGATATCGCCCTTTTCTTTCAATCACTTGGCAATGGGCGAAAATGGGCATTTAATGAAATATGTTATTCAATCGGTCATGCAAGTATATTGCGATATCACCACAGCTGTTTATTTTAGTGAACAAGGTAATCTAGGTAATGTTAGCGTATGAAGTTGCAATGAAAAGAACAGATTACGATGACATTCAAAATGTACTTGTAATTGTTAAAATTTATTGCTTGAGGTATATATTACATAGACGGTCATCTCCCTGATAGTGTCAATTTATATTTTGATTTTGCAACGTGAAAACGTCAACGTAGAAACGTGAAAGCGTGATAGTGATCGTTTTTGTTGGTGTGTTTTTGCAGACGTCTTTGCATTTGGAAATAGTATGAGAGGGTATGATTGCTATAAGCACTTTGATAATTGAAGGACAGTCTTTTCGAGACAAAATCGTGTGATCAAATATTGTTTTGTTTTGTTTCTCCCTATCTTTTAGTCACCGACTGCGACAGGATAGACTTTTTCCACTATACCATCAATGCATATTTTGCAATATCGATCATAACGGTTCTACTTACAACAGCAGGAGGTTATATAGGATGTATGGTGAGCTGCACACCTGCGGAAGAGGTATGTGAAACTCGTTGTAAGACAATTTCATTCTTTTTGAAATCTTACTGGTGTGGCAAAAGGTATAATTTATGCGCGATGGAAATGCCCGACTTTACATCATCGTACAGGAAAGTGTAACATCTGAAAACGACGTGTTTTTGCGTATAATATTGTGGACAGAATCATTGAGATCAATCCAGGCAATCCATTATGCATAGCATAGTGAATACAACTCAGTTCAGGTAGTAATAGTTTCAAACACCAAACTTTATGTCTACTCCTCCGATCTATAAATCATTCTTTCGCAGACCTGTTACTTTTAACAACTATATTAACAGCTTCCCTGTCATTTTTTATCACTGCTTTGTTGAGTGATAGGGTGGGGTGGGGTGTTGGAAGTTGATCATTGTGGCATCACCTTCCTGTAATGAATGTTCGCATTGTGCAGGTTGACGTTATTGTGTAGTCATGGTATGACGGAGTGTATTGTCTGATGAATGTGGTATGCCGAAAGATGTGCTCTCAGGAGAGCAAGCCTGTGTAGTGTAGTGGTTAGCACGTTGGACTGCAGTACGGAAGGCCGCGAATCGAAACCCGGCGCAAGCATCAGTTTTTCAATATTGGGGTCGTTCAAAGCGTTTTGTGCATACTTGGTCACATGAAACCAAGACGCCTCTATGAATCAAGGATTGCGGTATTTAGCCAGTTTTCAGTAAGACCCGTGTATGGAATGCTTTTCATCAATACCATATTCTTGCACACAGATTCTATTTGTATGTGGAAAATTGTAATGCATAGAGTGACTGCTTTGCAACCTGTGGGGACGTTAAGCGGAAAACTTTTTTGTATGCCCTGCCATAAATGGCGATAAAAGCAATCAGCCAACCCTTATTATCTACCTTGAGCAACTAAGTCTTATTTCATGTCTTTATTGATCATGTTTGAACCACAAAAATTGACAAGACATTGCTTTCCCCTTTAGATTGATATGCTTTCTTTAAACTATTGTGATAGTTTTTTATTATTTATTATTATATCCTATGTAAGGGTAGAACATCAGAAGCGTATGTGGTAATTAATACAAGTTGAGTTGACATGTAAATAGATGTAAGGATGTTATGTGCAAGAAATGTTATTTACGTTATTATTCTTAAAATATTCTATGCTTTTTGAGTGTTGTTCCTTTTATTCCAATTTCTTACATCATCTGATAAATGTTGATGGTGTTGTTGTTTTTGTTGTTGTTATTGGCCATAGAGTAGGTAAACGAAGAATGTGATATATTAATCGGTGTCGAAGGTCTTCAGGCTATCCTTGCTGTTTATTCATAGAGTTCTACCGGCAGTAAGGTGGTTCTAAATAGTGTGAAATTGTGGATGAGTAAGTTAAGAGAATATGTTCTCTCAGATCAGTTTTGAAGCCTTTATCAACTTCTCATTTAGCGTAGGAAAACCCAAAACAAACAATTGAAAACTATACATACATATGAAAAGATATAACACTTTTATAATAAAGGCAAATATAAAATTTGACGTTTGTGCGCTTTTCGACATCCTCTATGATTGAGACGTGTTGTTATCGTAGGCTGGCGGCTACAAATCTGGAGTAAGAGAGAAACTTAAAGTGACAGGTGTGACCCACTCGGTTCGTATCGTTTGGGGCATAGAATGGACTCCTCGCGGCATCAATGACAATAAACTGTTAGATTTCCAAATCCAAGTTCCTTCCTCAGCTGTTAATTTGGACGTCCAATTCATATTGGCTTAGGCCCACTGACTATTGCTGTTCTGCAGCTGATTCCTCGAATGGAAAATCAGAGCCGAATCACTAAGGCAACCGCAAGTCTAAGGAAGCTGTTACGAATATGTATAATAAATCTAGATCCCACCTCAGTTTCAGTTTCGTTTCGTCAGCATTAGAAATAGTTTCGAAACCAAGCCAGCATGCGAAACTTTAGCGCGTGGGAAGTCACATGCTGCATGGTAATGTATCAATAATACAATTGTTTGATTATATATAAAGATGATGATCCATGTATTTAGAAGGCAAGTTCTACTTGGAGTGTAGATAGACACGATTTGATTTGTAAGATAAGGTGAAATTCTTATCTTCATGAGTCGTCTCTGAGTTCGAGACTGTGTTGTAGTCTCAGTTCGTATGTTCGAGTCGGTCATCGTAACAGAAGCATTATCTCGGATAGCAGGGTTCTACTTGACAAGGGTTTTTGAAACGAAACTAAGTATTGGAAAGGTTTTGGGATCCACGCTTTAGGTGAAAACACGTTTAAGCCAATAGTCAGTCATCATGATTTTCCTAGCGTAAAAAGTGCAGTTTTCATGCCAAAGGAGTTTTAGTCAGTATAGTATTTACACGATGATTAAAAGAAGGTTTCTTTCAACTACTATGTTCTAGGCAAAATGGCGAATGTTAAATTAGCTGCCGCAGGTTGATGTTGGATTCTGATAAATAACTACGATACCTGTATTTAATTACTACGTCGATTACGGGAGTTAACATTTATGATGATCTTCAATGTTCAAGCCATAATAAGGCACGTATCAATTTTGTGTATGCGACTATGACGAAAGAAAGGGCGTAATATGATAGGGACAGACTTCGTGTTAAATTTGACAGTGCTGAGATCGTAAAAAGGGGCTCAGTGATGAGATAGAAGCGAGTCTCGCAGTCATGCAATTCGAGAAAAGAAGGTACTGCCATAGATGGTGCGACCCTAAGTAGTGAGTTGGTCTCCAAGTGTGACTGCTAAACTACGAGACCTATGACAGGTGTTACAATTGAATTAATATTGATGTATTCTTTTCAAGAGTTTGAAGCCTGTGCCAGTACCATGAGACCCTTTTGCAGCGTCGTTACCTTTTGAACCTTTCACAGTATCGTCACCTTTTGACCATTTCGTAACATGGCCACCTTTCGATCCAGTCGCAGTATCACCACCTTTTGATCCAGTCGCGGTATCGCCACCTTTTGACCCTCACAGGAGGTATACGTGCTCCAATCTTTAAACTGTTGGCCCACTTTGTCTCCACCCAGCCGTTTTTAGTTCACTTGGTTACTATCTTATACCTGTCACGTTAAGCAAAACTAACCTTCATGGTGTTCGTCGCCAGAACCTGAGGTTGGCCAACTGTCTTCGTTTCACAGCTTCTAGTGGGATAAGGATTATCTGATCTCTCCTCCTCCCGTCCATACATTTATGTGCCTTTCCGGTCCCAGCCGTCTTTATTGAGTGTCTAGAGAATGTGCCAGCTCCGTTCCTCCATAAACATGATCAGTGACTTCAACAATTTGTGTTATTTCTTTAGTAGGCAGCCATGTGTGATAGTAACAGGGAAAAGTTGTTTGGGTTGAGTTTGTTGTGGAAGCTACTTTAGTGTGGTACAAAATATTTGCTCAAAATTGTTATTAAGTCCATGCTCTTTGTATCTATTGTGTGAGAAAATTAGTAACGAAAGTGAAGGAGAAGATGATGAAAAGTCAATTTTTGAGAAAAAGAAGCCAATTTGCTAAAGTTTCTACACTTCTGCCTTTCTTATTAACCAGAAAACCTGAAACATAGAAAAACATTTCTCAAGTTAATAACTGTAGCGGTCGGCTTGGCAATTCCTGCTAACAGCAACCAGTGGATGAAAGTCACTATTTTGACGAGTAAAATTGCTTATATTAATAAAATTTATGCGAAATCCGCAAGTGATTATTCTGCGGTCCAAACTTTTATACGTTGTGACTCAAATTTGTTTAAAAAATGAGAAAAACAAGGATTAAAGTTGCTTTTTGATAAGAATCTATTGATAATACAATGTATATGTAATATTTCTTCCATTTGAAGAAGATAGAGATCTTGTTCCTGAAAAACTAACGTATTGTGCAGGTAAATGCATATGGCCCTGAACCAAATTCGTTTCGAAAGGCATGGGTTTTTTCTGTTTCTGTATGTTTACGATCTTCTGTTCTTAAATTGTATACATTAAGTTTCGCAGTAAATTTTTTTTATGGCTTTCCTTGACAGAAACCTATGGAGGAGCATCATCCTGCACCCCCAGCCTATGGAGCAGTCTATCAGTCCTCAGCTGCTATGGGAGCAAGTTCAAGTATCGGTGCTGGCGCCGCAAATACTCTCTTACCAATACCGGGAGCTACTGCACCAATTGATCCAGGCAAAGGTCGAGGCGGAGAATGGGCTGATCAGAATCAGCCACTACTTTCAACAGCTTGAAAAATGTCTTTTTACACCTTTCGTAACTGAAAACCTCACTTCGGGAGTTACCCAACAGTCTCATAAAACGCTATAGCACAGGTAATGATTCGATAAAGCATTAGCTGATTCTCTTGGCTGTGTAGACGCTTTTAGTGCGCCGTGAGGCGACCAAGCAGTTGCTACAGCTGACGCGACGATTTCTCGCTTTGCTCGGTGAAAACTTTTTTAATGTCAGGCAATTCATCGTTCTTAAACTAGGCTGGTGCAGAACATTGATGGTACAAATATGTTGCAGCTAAGTGTACATTTTGACAATGTGCCAGATCAATCATTACCTTCTGCTTCGCTTAGGTGCAATGGGCTAGTTACTGTGGAGTTGTGTTTCTTATTTAGAAAGAAATCTCCTCCAGCCAAAGGCAGAATTGAGAAACGCTAGAGGGGACACTGGTCGTTTTCGTTGTCAGTAAATATTCTTTAGGATTGCGCATGAATGGCACTTTATAAACCAAGCTTGCGGGTGTTCACTATTGACTTTATATATAACCAGACAGTGACAGAATCCGTGTCTGAAGACTGAATGAACTGAGACTCCATTTTGCCACTTGTCACAATTCAGGTCCGATTCCAATGCTTGGCAAGGTACGATTCAGACTATCGTACAAGATACAAACTGTTTGTAGTTTCAAATTTGGTTTCATAATAAAAACGAGTTTGCGCGCTTGATGCAACTTCAATGGATATGTACTGCCCTCTTCCGCTTTCTCTGTTCTGTGTACGGACAGTCTGATTACCACTTTCACTGCTTTTTATTTATTTGATTAGTGTTTTTTAACCTGCTATGTGCCCACAGGATCTGTATGGAATTGTAGCTCTTGTTGATATTCCACTTTTCGTACGGGAATTTTCAATGGGTGAACACAGTGTTTGCGATACCTTGTTTTAGATTAAGATTGTTTTAACTTCCCAAAAAGTGATGCGGATCGTAATTCAATCATAGCAAAAATTACGTATCATCAGTGTTCCATTTTTCTTGCTTCATGTTTACAGCTACCAGCACAGGCGACCGAATGCGGTAGTCGTAATTAAAAAGTTTGCAGGATTTTATACCCTGTCTTGAAGTTATGAGTGGGTGATTGGCCCTACGCACACTAACACAGAGATTGTAGTGTCCGCTGAGTTATCTTTGAGGGACCTTCATCCGTGATGGCTTCTGTCAGGGTTTACCCCTTAGACTTTTCTGAGAGCAGAAGATCCACAAGGCAGTGGAGGTACTTACCCAAAGCTGGGGGTTTGCAGTTCGGAGTTGACCTTCTCCTAGGTAGTTGCAGGCTCTAACCCTAACACTCGACAAGAACTAATCCCCCCGCCCCCAAAGATACTGATTTTCAGGCGCCAGTGAGTCGCCTGTCGCCCCTTCTCCTGTCAGTGAGAACGGTTCCGCCACGGGAAGGCCATGAGCTGGATTTGGTTGCCAGAGGCTATATTATTCACTCGCCGTTAGGGTATTTAGTGAAGCTGAGAGAGCTCATCCTCTACAGCCACCCCGGCATAACAACCTTGACCAACTATTTCAACAAAATAATCTTGCCCATATTTTGATGATGAATATTATCGCCCACCTTTCTGAATTGGTACATCAGGTCGGTATTTTATACTGTGTTTTAAGATTTCAAGTTATTAGTTAATTTTTCAAATGTTTTATAATAACAGGTTTTTCGGTTAGACTTCAAGTTTATTTTGTGTAAAAAGCACAGTACACTTGTGTTGTTCATATTGGGTGTGAAGTAGCCGATTACGGGCATCGTGACCTCATTTAAGTTCCGCTATTTATATCCGGAGGGTATAGTCACTAACGTTCATTAATAGTCCACTGGAAGTTGATATCGTTGCCGACCTTGCGTTCGACAGAGCTGCATGTCTTCTCCCTTATTACTACAGATTACAAACTTCGGATTCGGATTTGGAATGAGATGCGCGTTCCTTTTCATCTGAAATGTGAACTTGACCTTGACGAAATCGTCTGTAGATTGTTTCAGACATCTGATGTAATGTTTTTTATTCTTCAAACGTTTTCGATTATACTTGAATGGAGATTTTAAATCGTGTCAGTTTCTGGTATTAATATTTGCTTTCACGTTAGCCCTTTGACTCCCTCCCGTAAGCATGATTAACAATTGACAATTATATTTAATTAACAATTTTTCCAAATTTTCGTAGCAATACTAAACTTGTGAAACATTTAATAAATACGGCTAAAGATTTCAGATTTTGCAATTTTATTTGGTTTACAGAACACACGTATGCTGAAATCTTTAGCCGTATTTATCCAATGCCATAGATCAATTATATGCTTTTTCAGGGAGAACAACAATAGTATTTGTTAGAACTCCGTCGCAATTTGTAACAATGTAAACTAATATATAGTTTGCAACTATTACCTCCTGAGAAGGACGAGTATACGTAATGAGATCTGTTGTGCAATTCGGCAGCACCGAGAGGGTTTTTTCGAGGTAAGTCTTGGATAGAGGTTGTAATGTTTCTAGGTTTAAAGTATTTCTACGATTAATGAAAGAATCTGTTATCGTAATAACACTACGCTGGTCGTAACAAACATGAGTTGTACTGTATCCAAACGTGAAATATATACTACCGGTCTGTTTTGTGGTTTTGATTTTCGTATAATTTGTAACAGCTCATGGACATGACGTGTAAGAAAATGATAAGAAAACTTTGATAGTACCAAAGCCTTTGTTGTTTCTTTGCGGTAGTGAAGCCGGTGTCTGTGGATGCTAAGTTACCTAACTAATGCGTGCTGGCGCTCAACATACTGTCACCTTAATTAGTGATTGACTCAGGAGGTAAAGTCAGAAGCACTAAAAATAGCAAGAAATCAGCCTGCGATACCCATTATGTTGTCGTGGATGATTGGCCAGTGCGTTTTAACTATTCCTATTGCCCTGAATTATTCAATGTGCAAATTAAATACTCATAAAGAAATTTATATGACTTCACTGGCAACTATTGATAGACGTTCTTTTGGATTATGAACTCTTTTTATTTTTCCAAACAAAGCAATTTGAGAGCGCTCGCTCGCCCTAACACTCACCAGTGTTCACAATAGTCCACCGGGCTATTGAGCCAAAAGGGAGTGACAATTGTATTACGTCATTAAGAATGAAGTTTGATATTGCCCTGAACATTAAAAAGGCAACTTGTACTCATAAAAAGACTTTAACAGCAACTTTTGGCAGAAGCTTTTTATTGATTTTAAGCTTTCACTCGCTGTCTCCCCCACATTCCCACCCCAAGTGTACACCACAGTCAACCGGGCTATTGAACCATGGTAAATAGATCATATGACTCCAATGTGATGCATGATGTAACATGTAAGTTGTGCTTGTCCCTCTAAACGTTCACTGTCCGATAATACTTTCATATTTCAATGGAACTTGGTTATACTGGATACCAGTTGTACACGGTCAAGGAACTTTGGACCCCGCTGAGTGCTCTGAGCTTTAATCCATGATTTTCCTATATTAACTGCTGGCTATTAACTTTCCGTTATTTCTAACCATATTTTCGGCCTTGTCCGTGTAAAAATTAGCTCGTGAATCTTACAACGAAGCTAGTGAAAAGAGAGCAATTCTAAAGAAGGAAGGCTAGGTTTTCTTCCATTCACATTTTCCTTAAGAACACTTACGTCATTCCTTTTACCCAAATATTATTAATCATGCATAACATCTGCATTCCTTTCCAGTCCCCTTTAGTACTTGTTTTTTCCAGTTACGAACATATTGCATTGAATGAAAACCGCTGCGCACAAATTTGAAACTGTCTGAGCAAACCCATGATGGTGATACTTACAGATGAGCAGTGCAAACCAGCCAAATTTGGGTAATGGGTTAAAGTTAAATCAGAGATTATGAAAAATGTTTCATTACCTCTGGTTAAATGCTACTTTTCGAAGTCCACACCGGAAGCGCATTTCCCAGAATCTGAAGAATGTTCGCAAAATAAGTACATGCTCTGTTAGTGTGTACAAATAGGGTGGAGGCCAAGAGAGGTGTTACTTTCAGAGGCACGATGTTGACATTTCCGTAAAATAAAAGTCAAAATAATTGTGTGGTGTAGTTTTTTGAGATGCCCATAGTAGATAACTAGAATGGTCGGTGATAGTGAGCTTCCATTCAAAGATACGAATCGAAAGACAACAACTAATATTCTCGGTCACTAACTTGTAATTCTCAAACTCACCAAGTTATCCCCATTTTTAAAAGATGAAAAGAACCCAAACCGAGGGATGCTAAAATTACTTCCCCCCAAAAAATCGCACTTGCTGTTTCTAGAGTGGATGGTTAAATTGCTTCCTGTAGTATCGCGCGTTGTAACGCAGCAACAGACAGAACGTACTTTTCCTAATCTATTCGTAAATCATGAGAATATAACAGCGTATTAATTCTGATTAAAGAAGTCGAGTACAGAGATTTTATACAGACGAAAGATACACTATGAGTAATATCTATATACCAGGCTACATCCGTACCCTCTCAAAGTCGGACGTGTTTTTCTTGCGTGGATGTTTTAATTGCTTCCACCACAAAGTCATGCTCGGTGTTTCTAGAGTAAATGGTTAAATTGTATACCTTGAAGAATTAAGTCTGGAAGGATAATGAAATTGTTTTGATTGTCAAAGCTAAATCTTTTTGTTGCGTAAGCTCACGAAAGAGATAAAATAGGTGAGTGTTCTGTTTTACGGTAGCGCTTCAAGTCACTATTGCTTGGGCATCTGGATTTGACAGTGATAAATTAAACAAAGTTCGGACACGTTACACAAGTTTACGGTGAACGTCTATTTCCTGGCTAGCTGGCACACTATCCCTAGTTCTCGCTAGTTTTCACTCGCTGCCTCAAAGTGGGAATCAAACTTTTTTGCTACTAGTTTTGCAGAATGACAAAAGCTCACAAACCATGAAATCGATTGTCGGTTTTCGAACGTGCTATACACAATCCGTAGTGTTCTCCTTCATCGATCTCTTTTCTGGACAGTATATTAAAAGTACAACCGTGGTAACAAACACCTGAAGGATAATTGTGAAGCATTGAAGGACCTAGGGATAGGACAGTAGAGCAAAGACGTTGCAGGGAAGTATAGCCCTTGTGTTTTTCCTTCAACTAAATACCATTTTTAAAGCTTTAAATGCAGAGTTCTGCAGTACAAAAAATAAAGGAAGTGACAGGGAAGCGATGCTAGGAGCGGCATTCAAGGACGACTGAGGAAAAAGGCTTTCCTTGGTAAGGAAGTATACTCGGAAGAGGGAGTTGTTCAGGAAATCAAATCAGAACTAGCAAAAAATGAGAGTGATGGTTTAAAATGCCTCATCCTGTATATATTCGATACCGTTAGGTACCGTTTCTTCTGCATGTATAGCAATGGGACTTATAATATGCAGATGCATTTCTCTCAGTAGCTGTTTTAGGGGGAAGCCGATAGGACCATGGCGCGAGGCCCTGTATCTGTACGGGACCCGCGCCTCAATGCTAAGAAAAAAGGATGTTGTCCTAACGACAGCCGAGATCCCGAATAATCGAGAAGTAAAACTTCAAAGAGATGAGACTAACATATAGACTCATGAAGATATTAGACCAAATTAACTGTACAAGTCCAGCATTAAGTGCTAGAGAGCTCTAAACTACTTACAGAAATCATACCTTTTTATACACAAATCAAGTTACTAAAATTAACAATTAGGTCATAAATAAATGCAAAGATAATCAAGATTTAAGAATGGTGCAATGATCACGCGATTGAGTTGTGCTGATACGCCTACTCTTAATTAGTTATTACAGATAGCAGGGAGTCGAGATGCGTCACGACAGATGTGTCTGACTACCAATATCAATCTCATGGAAGTCAGTTCAAACTCGAAACTGTATCGACTGGAAGGAATAAAATGTCTCAGGAACTTCTGCACTACGATCATTTCTGAACTTCCTTGCAATGCATGACGTCATAGGGCCCCTCAAACTTTTCCGGCCCAGGGCCCCTCACCCTTCAAAACCGCCACTGACTCCTCTACAAATTCAGTTTTCAAAAACAGTCAACATCGATAGCCGCCTAGAATTTTTTTGGAACGTGGTCCTGTATTAACAAAGTAAGTTATAATTTTATTGATTTATGTTTCTTACTTAGTTATACTTAATGCTTGTTGTTTATTTAACCTTCAGTTAAGTCGCTGATGCTTGCCCTATTTTTGCCTGGACATTACTAGGTGCAGCTTTGCAACAACTGAGCTTAACCTCAGCTTGCTTACATCTACAATACAATTCTGTTGAAGGTATTTCCATTTATTCCAGCGTTCATTCATTTAGGTAATGTTACTTTTTCGCTTACGCAATTTCTACCAAGGGTGCATTGTTTTTCTATTCTTGTTTGAACCTGTTACTGCTGTTGCTACTACTAGAACTACTAAACTAGAAATACCCCTACTATTACTGCAACTCTTACTACTACTACTACTACTACTACTACTACTACTACTACTACCACTACTATCACCACTACTACCATCACCACCACCACTACTACCACCACCACCACCACCACCACTACTACCACCACCATTACTACCACCACCATCATCACCACTACTACCACCACCACTACTACAATTTCTACTACTACCGCCACCACCACCACCACTACTACTACTACTACTACTACTACTACTACTACTACTACTACTACTACTACTAC
>JAAAKL020014459.1:0-11940 GCA_010016065.2 Carybdea cf. marsupialis auct. non (Linnaeus, 1758)
CTCTATGCTTCAATAACAAGTCCCATGAATATAGGCACCGTCAAACCCCATGACTGGGAATAAAAGACGTTAAACGAATTAAAATAAAAATTGTATTTGGGTTTTATTCAAACCCTTGGGTGGTGTATCTTTTAGTCTCGTTCGATTAAATACATGGACAAGAAAGCCTTTTACGTAATTATTAGTAACTGGGTCATTTAAGCCCCTGGTCGTAATTTTTAGGCACGGGTTGATATTTCCTTTCCTACGGAAATCAATGTTGTTTAGGCAAGTTTTGGTCGATTCATGGAAAGATTGTGATTGGATTCGTATATATATGTAGTTATCAATTAGGGTTATTCCTTTCTTTTTTGATGGCCAAAAGTAAACTATTAAAGTGCATCAGCCTCTTCCCTAATCGATGATAAATGTATCACTTTGTTGGAACTAAAGTTTACATTCATGTTATTTTTACGAATATAATAGAATCACATTGTTTTTGGAAGAATACTTTTGATGCTGTATTTCGGAAAGTGCTTAGCATTTAGGTTACTCAAGGATCCGTTAAAGAAAGCCATGTCAATATATAGGAATTGAACTCTAAGATTATTGTGGTATATTTGTTGTAAGAACCGAGAGTGGTTGAAGAGGTCTAAAGAGCTGACGTTCTACGCAAGGCATAGGTAACAACTGAAGTATGAAAGGATCTGTAGCACCATATGATTGAGGGTGACCTCAAATAGTGGCCCTGATGCAGTCATATCGTCGCACAGTCGTTACAGTGGTTCGGCACGCGATGACAGTGTGATGTCAGGCTGGTCTTTGAACACGATTCATTTTGTTTTCAAATAAAGTAAACAGGTTTAGATTGCAACAACAATCTAATTATAGGAATCGATCAAATGATGGATTTTTATCTTTTTTTCTAGTTTTAGTTAACTATATGCATCTGTTGTTGCTATCTTGTTACTCCCCCTCCCCTTCCCGCTGCAGCTTCTAGTATTGAATGGTCATAGAATTTAAGCTTGGCTGCTTCAGCAGGACTTCCATTTCTCGACTCAAAACAAATTTAAACTTCAAAGATCCTTGTATCCTATATGGAGGCACTCATTTTTAAATGGCTCATTCTTGAAGCAGTATTATTACAATAAGAAAATATAAAGTAAGACGGAATAAGAAGGGAATCTTATGGCATATAAGCTTAGTATCTCCTTGACGGCTAGGTCGCATGGAAGAGAAGATGATGAAAGATAGCCATTGTTTCCAATCTGACGTCATCAATGTTGATGGCCAGTTTTATAAAAGGAACAAACCTTTCAGTAATCATGCAACTACAGAAAGCGATCGACGCTAAAATGGTCTGATCATTCAGCTGGCAAAGGAACTAGCCTCCATAAGCCTGACGACATCATAGCTGAAAAAAACAAGAGAAACACAGATTTCTGTGATAGTGAGCGGTGGCTTATTTTTTACTGCCACGTGAGCTTTTCAAGGTTAAGAAGTGTACAGCATTTGCCAAGCAAGCCCAAGCATGAAGAGCGAGGCTACGGTAATCATGGGTCACTCCATGTGATCTTAGACTCATTGGTGGTGACTCTTTATAGATCGATCTTTTTCGTTAGTCCTTTCATGGCTATCGTCCAATCATGTTATTGTATCGAACCGTTTAGTAAGCTGCATGAAGGATAAACAGATATCAAAGAACATTGACGATATTTTTGTAACAGACCGTGAGAGTTCAGGGATGGAAGGCCATATAGATAATACTGTATTCAATCAATAAGAAAGGAAGAATTGGCCATGCTAAGTTCTGAATGTCAACGCTCCTGTGCGTACAGTTACTCTTTTATGTTATTCTAAAGAACGGAGAAGAGTTTTAAATAGCTAATTTAAACTACTTACGACTTCTTATCTGGTAAGTGAGAATGAGGTCGAGTGCAACTGAGATCCCTGTTATTTTTTCACAGAGTAAGTATTGTTGATTTGAGGTTTGATATGTGACGGGTTTTATGGACGAAGGAGAGGTGACCACCATTCAAACTGATCATTCGTAGACGTTGCACTCTCCAATTTGTAAGACTTAAAATTACCTTAGGCAATTAAATGATGTGGAGCAGCTAGCTTTACAGAAGCAAGAAGTAAATTCACGAGAAGTAGATAGTCTCAAGCTGCATCAATTACAAAGCACTATTTTATAGGTGTCCAAGAGCCTCTAGTGATATTTTTAGGGTTTCTGCCACATTCTAGTTTATTCCAAATCTTCTCTTTTGGATTGCAGATAATTGCGCGCGGACGTTTACATCCCGCTTATACCGACATTAGGATTACCGTGTTTCTTATTACATCCAAAATTTTGTTAATAACCAGTCTCATCTTACACTCAGATAATACAAAATTCTAAACTAATAACACGAAACTGTGCAATATTTAGGTGCTAAGCCACATGTGGAGCTAAATTCAAACATTTCTATGTTGCCACTGACCAATTTTCAAAACGCTGTCAGTTTTGGCCATGCAAACATCTTTAAGCCACTCAACTATTCGAATCACTTCATAGGTTTTATTTACTGCGCCTTATTTTTTTCACTTAAGGTAGTGATGAGACTTTCTTTCGTTGTATGTCATGTGACTATTAATCTCAATTTGGATTGGTCAGGGCCTCCCACTTTCTCATAAAACCATAAACGTCATAAAAAAAATTACAAAATGTCGTCGTAGAATGTCATAAGAAAGGTCAAATGTCATAAAATGTCATAAATTTTTGCATGAAAAAACTCTAGACCTGCCAAAACAAGGCTGGAATCCTGAGTTTTAACGATTTTATAGACATTTTTCTTGGTATTTATTCCAGAATGTTCAAGCTTGGGGGTATTTGGGGCCCTTTTATTTTGGGCGCCCATTTGCTTTCTGGAAGTGATTGTGCCCCAGATATGGCTCTGATGTGCATGCCTATTATATGACATGCTTTTACCATATTTGTCAGGATAATATGACCAATGAATAACGTAAATTGTGTCGTAAAATGCCATAATAATCACTGAAAAATGTCCTAAAATGTCCTAAAAGTTTAGCAAAAAATGTCGTAAATTCATAAAAATTGTTAAATTTAGAATGGGAAGTTTAGATTCACGAAGTACTTTTCAGTAGTTTATGAATCAACGCATTGAAGTATTTTTTAAGATCTGCAAGTTACTCTTACTTGGTATATCCACGGGTGGAAGGATTTCTTAGGAAGTTCAAAGAGTGTTGACGTCATGCTTCTTTTAACAGCTATTACGTCCACGGTATCTTAGTTACAGCTAAATGCTTCACACGAGTGAACAACAATAAGGACATTTCCTGTACCCTTCTCATTGCAATAATTTACAGGAAGGTGACAGTGGTTCAGTCTTGCGGATCCGCACTGCAAATATCTGGAAATAGTGCGTCAGCGAGATGTTTGGTGTAAACAGATTTAGACACGTGTAAGGAGACAAAGGTTATTGCTTATTATTAAGGACAGATAGACACAATATATGCGCCGAAATGAAGTCACTTTAATACAGGAAAGTATGCAAAAGATCTGTCATATTCTCAAGGTCTTGGAGAGCTTGCCATTCTAGACGTGATTAAAGGCACAAACGTGACGGAAGCCTTTCGCATTGTCTGGTTTTACTTAGAATTTGAGATGTTTGCATTCTTCTCGGGTAGCCATCGGAGAGACGTTGAATTGTATTTACAAAAACTGAACGTTCAGGCAAAGTTTTCCCCCTGTTATTTATTAGCTGTTCGAAGAGACAATCAAAGAGTGCATCTCTTCAATACGGCTGTACGCAAAGATGACATCTAGTCCGCCTTGGACATTTTGTTTGAGGATCCTGGAATTTTACGTAAAGTCCCCATGAAATCACGTAATTCTGGATGATTTCGATTTATAACAGGCAGTGTCCACCCAGATTTATGTTGAACTTATTCAAAGTGTTCCATGCGGCGTTTTTGTAACTCTCCTTCCATTGGCTGCAACGACAGGATTGTCATCAAAGACGGCTATAGTATATACTGATGTTCTTAGGTACACTCGCGTAACAGCTACAAGTCTGGTAATAGTTATAGCAGAAGTAACTACAATGAGTGTGGCATGGACTCAAAGTCATAGGTATTTCTTTCAAAAACTTCCTCTCTAATATCCATTTAGACGATAGGGCATTGATAGTTATGATTTCTGTCAGATGATATCAGTTTAGAAGCAGGTATTGTAGTCCTGTGGGTCTTGAAATTGTGTTGCACATTTTTTAATAGTTTCTGAGTATATTTCTACAATCATACATGTAATAAGTGTGGCACGGGTTCCAGTTATGTATGAGTGGTTCCCATTCTCTACAACCTACGTTTTTTGTCTCGCACCAGTTCAAGAGCCGTATGCTACGACAGCGATAGCAATGATGACTGTGGTATGAACTCGAGTTCAGAAACTTAAGTGTAGATATTGGCCGTGATCTCCCCGTTCTGAGTGCGATCGCTCTACGTTTGTGGTGTGCAAAACAGTCGTTAATGTTAATCTTCTTAGGAGATATCAAAGCATCTGTTTTGGTTTCAGGGAGTAAAGAGGTCTGTTTCCATGCTTCAGTTCTAGCTTTAGCTACTGGTATCTTTGCCCCTCACCATATTTATATAATACAGGGCATTGTGTTCGCTATTTTGTACTTAGCCGTTGTGCTCTGAGATCAAGATGTAGGCCAGCGTAGTGATTCATAGGATCTCTATATGGTTTTGCTTTAAGTTGTTTATGTACTTTCTTAGATTGCTAAAACAACACCAGGTGCAGGTCGTTAGAGCGAAGAAATTTAGTATCGTCAAATGCGAGGAAGGTTGCAATGGCGGTTATATGGACGTTACCGCCAATAATTGTGGATTCGTGATGTCAAGTTTAAGGGGGATGGAAGTGAGAGTGCCAATGGTTCTCGTATGTACTGACATCTTGCGAATGACACAGCATTACATTGTTAAAGATTGCCACAGTTTAATAATATAGGGAATATATAGGTACAAAACAGACTCTTTGTTAATATGTTCACCTAATAGTGGATTCGCCCTTATGGTTTTCAAGAGTTACTTTGTCTGACATATATAATGATCTGGACATGACCAGGTAAATGAGATTTAAAGTTTCTTTGCGCTGTTTTTGCATGGGGTCGGTGTATATGCTTATGTATAGTTACTAAATACATCGTATGCGACGTCTTTACAAGTCAAAGTAATAGAAGCCTTACCTATTTTAAACAAACTTGTGATAGAGTGTTTTATGATTTTCAGCAATTAGTGCAATATCATTACTGTGTGAAAGTAATACCTTGCTGGGTTTCTTGATCATAGTGGTTTGTGTCGCTGTTTGTTTATACTAGAAAATTGAACGAAACTGAGTGTGCATGTGCCATGTCTTCCTGCCAATGAAAGCCATAGTGTTGGAATAATGATGATATAGTCTATTTATTAGTTTGTCTAGGATGCTTCAGTTGGTGTTGTCCATTTAGATAGTTATTATGAATGTCACGGAGTGCAGCTAGAAGAGAGGTCTCGGGTTCAAACTGAGGTTGTATCAGCTCCTGTTCCATCGATAGCTTTTTTATTGTTTTTGTTTAATAGTATTGTATATTTGATGTTATATAACGATATATTTAATTGTTATTTCAAGTTATGTATGTCATTGTATGTTGTAGCCATTGTTGTCATTGTAGACATTTCCAACAGAGTTAAGAGCACGTTGTACAGTCCATGCGTGGATGCTTAAAGACAAAGCTCAATATCAAGATAACACTCCTAAAACCACCACCACTTACTTTCGTTCTTCGTGAAATCATGCAATATTTCAGGTCGTTTGTTTTTTCTTAAAATTCCTTTTCGTCCGGTCATGATTTTGTTCTCTGACGTAGTTGTTGCTACGTAACCATCTTGATGTCGTCAGCGGTAGAAGCTATGGCTGTTCGTTCTCAAATGATTGGTTTAATGAGCGGAAGTGTTCTATCTGCAAGTTCCGCAAATTGTACAAGTCAGTTTGGCAGCGAGTCTCAAAAGAAGAGTGGATGTTTTCTCAGGTTGATAATATATTTTATTTCATATTTAAAACGTAAGACAGGTAACTAAGTAACAGGAAAACTTAACTCTTTTTTCATTCTTACAGCATTTTAAAAGGTAAAATTTCAGCTCTTAGAATTTCAAAACACAGTTTTGATAGCTAGTCGCCGGTACAGTACTTATACGTAATGGCTGTAGTTCGTCGTTTCAAGACGCGAGCTACGTTCTAATGAACAGTAAGCATTTCTTAAGTTAGTAATCCAATTTATATTTTAATCGACGTATGGCTAAAATGGTAAGAAGGAAAACATAACTCTCTTACCACTCCTTCAGTATTATTTTGTACATTGGTGTTATTTTTTTGCATCGAGTGAAGGTGTCATATCCGAGTAAAAATAAAATATGAAGTCATTTTTTGTGTTTGTGTTTGTAATTTTGATGATTGTGATAATTTGAACGTTCGCTCAACGTTTTCGCCAGACACTAGTCACAGTGTCAGGCGACACGTGAAGTAAATTGCATCCTTAATTAATATTTTTGCCACAGACAAACTTTAATCTTCATATCTAAAAGTAATCATAATAATGCATTTTCTTCCATGGTGAGACCATTAGAGTTTCAACCTTTTTGGCTTCTCGGCTAGTGCTTTTCACGGGGCTTGGGTATAGAGGCGTCGTACTCAGAGTAATTTCATACCATTTTCTGTGACCAGTGTCTGATGATGACGTTTGCTAAAGATAGATCAATCATATAACCAACTTGTAACGAAAGAGGTGGTTAAAATGTCTCTCCGTGACCATGGTTGGATACTGCATCTTTTTATTGCGTAGTATTCGAGACATTGGAGGAGGAAACCGTCAACTATATACAATGCAGATGCCGTTATTATTACTGGGGTTAGGAATTGTATCCGACAAATGTTTTATTACATGTACATATGCAACTTCAGCGGGCGCCAATTCGCTAAGAGGTTCATAACAAATATCTTTACTGACAAGGGATTCCGTAGGAAGAATATGGACTGTAGGTCTGTGACGCAACTTTAGTTGATTCAATTCACAATGAAATTATATCAGATTTATGACAGGAAGATAAAATACAACCATCTGGCGATTTGTAGAAGAAAAGTGCATTTGCCATTCTTTCGCTTCCTTGTATCCAAAAGAACCAGGTTACTGACAACTTAATAGTTATGCAAGCATCGCGTAGGGAGGAAGGTCAGGAATTTGATAACACTGGCATTTTCATTAATCGTTCCCAAAGGGAGTGGTGGGAGCAGCATAGATGCGTGGTTTGGTGCGGATTACCGGAGACCTACAATTTGCAAACCATATTTTGCATCGAGTACAGTTCAAGGAACCATACTATTGTTTGTAAAGGACCAACAAGAGAAACCATTGTGTAAAACGCAAGCAAACGTAGAAAACAAATAAACAAATAAAAACAAGGTATTGTATCTTCACTTATTTGTATTGTTAGTGAACTTTCGGATTTTGTTAGTGAAGTACTCGTAGTTAATACAAACTACCAGGAGGATTAGGATCATGAGAAAATGAGGAAATATTTTATTACAATTTGCAACCTGATAATTCATTAGCATTTTCTTGTCTACTTTGCAAACCCTATTAACTATGTTATTCAACGTTACTATTCAGGAAGTGCAAAAATTCCAGAAATCTCTTATTTGTAATGATTATCTTGGGTTTCTTTGGCTGGAGTTAATTTATTAAGATTTTGTTTGCGTTCAACATGCAAGCGCAGTCTCGTAGCTATCCGTTGTTTTGTTGCGCATTTCATTACGTTTGGTTGACAGTTGGCAATCAGTAATCATGGTGCCCTGTTCATTTTCAACACGTTGTATCGGGTTTACTGGCTTTGTGCTGTAACGTTCACTTTAAAAGCAGTTTGCGTCCTTTATTGCAGTAGTTTGGAGGTGGCTAGCTTATTTTGTGAGAACTCGCGTACACGTATTGCTTTATGAGTACTCCACTACTTATGTGAGAGCCATGTTTCTGCATCGTTGAGATGCCACAGTGTCATGTGAATCCAAAAGCCCTCCTCATGGCTAAGATTATTTGTTTTTTGTTGTTAGTTACTTATCAGAGGAACAATCAATGAGGACTAAAAACAGGGGCAAGCAACGAATAAAACAATATTTTGTATTTGCATCCACTTCTCGTATCGCTGTACTATTAGAAGATTGCAGGATTCTGTAAATTCAGTAACGCTTACAGGGTCCCCGTAAAACGGCACTGAGGTTTTGAGAAACACTGTTGTGCCACTAGTTGTTCCATAAGGTGTTAGAGAGGGTATTAAAGAAAGTTATTAGATCTATGCTTTTAAGTATCTACTTACGAATTGCTGATCCACAGATTTGTCAGTATTTTAAAAATCAGTTGAGTGGAAAAGGTATTGCAACCCAGTTACATTTGACTGTTTTTCCTTTTGCCCCATATTCTATGTGTTCTCATGGGCTAGCTACCCTTCTTACCTAGTAGATTTTGAGACACAAAAAGTTGATTATGCTCACTTCCGAATACTTGTAATGATGTGGACGTTTATGATAGAGTACTTAAATGTGACGTCACAATTTAATAAATATATGAAGTTGTACATTAACTTTTCACTCTTTAAATTCGTATTGTTGATAGCGAGTCAAAACTTGAGAACTAGATATTACAAACATGTCAAGATACACTCTTTCAACTTTCGAAACATTTCTTACAATACATTTTTATTTGAATCTATTTATTTAATTATATGTTAACGTATAGGTCTTTACACGTACTAAGAATGATGGTTGAAGATATTTTATGTATTGGTGTTAATTGTTTGGTTACCACTGCGATTTTCAAAATATTTATTTCCGTGAAAAATGTTTTATGACGTGCTCACTTTAATTGGAGCAGAGGTGAGCAACTGCTTCCTTTAATTTTATTCTTGTCAAATTAAATGTATTGTGTATGTGATAATAGAGCAAAACTTTAAATTTATCGTTATGTTCTTCCTGAATGTTTAGTTTAAAGATAGAAATATGCCTTAGTAATGGATTACTACTTAACGTATTTTATATATTATTTATTTATCATATATCATTTGTACGTACTCCAAGAGATTTGAAAATTAGTGATCATCTTTCAATCAATTACTAAGAAGTAGGATTTATCTTGTAACAGGTTTTTTTGAGGTAGATGATGCCCTATTCGACTACTGTCGTCAATGTTTGATAGCCATCCTTGGCTGAGAGTCAGCTTTGTGAAATGAAATTCCTGAAGATATTACAACCGTGAAAAACACTTTTTGTTTTCACGATTTTATTTATAATGTGCATGCTTTTTTTAACCCCTGATATTTTAGATTATTGTTATCTAATTTTAAATTGAAAGTTAAAGAAAGTGTGGAGGTGGGAAATAGTTCAAGATCTGACAAATTTGAGGATTGGAATAATAGGGATGCATGGAAAGAAACTGAAGTTGACTAATGAAAGCAGAGTTATAATCACTCCAAAAGATATACAAATGCTTACGGCCACAAAGTTTACCTCGAAAAGATTATAAACTGTAAAATATTTTTATAACAAAAGGGAAGCGCCCTCCCTATAAAAGATTTAGCAAGAAATCTTTACCAAATTTGATAAGCAGGAGATTGAAATAAAAAGGCCCTGTATGGGAATTTTTAGTAATAAACAAGGAGAGAGAGTGAGGGGCGGAGTGCGTTTATTCCAGTCTTTCTTAAAGTAATTGGACGCAAATGCTCACACTTTTGAGAATATCGATGCTGGGTAAACATGATATTTCTGTTGGTATGCATTTCAATCTGCAAAGATGGGAAGAAAAAGGGTAAGTTTGAATTCCACAATCTCATGCGTGTTTGCAATATTTTATTGTCATTGGATATTTTGCGATTATTTCCGTGTTTTTCTCGTATAACTACGAGATTACTGCTTTACTTTAATAATTACTGCTTTAAGTTTTTAAGAAGTGTTCAGTTGTGTTCATGGATATTTTAAGGCAGGTAGTCACAAGTAGTGTAAGAGGCATCTGGTATATATCTTATATCCCTAGCTTTCGATGCCGTTTTACAGTCTATACAGAACCAGTTTTCTTTGTTGATGAGGGGAATCAAGATGCAAAAAGGGGGTTTGGAAATGTCTAGTTTTGAAGAGGTGCTTTACAATTTTCAATGGTGCTTTTGCTAGCTTTGTAAGCGGAATGGCTGTCCTTCCACGAATCAAGTTCTGGTCTTCAGGATTGCGTGGAGCTTGGTGTAGTTTTCAGCTTGTGAATGATTGGGAGCTTATCTTCATATTAGGGAATCAGGGCATGTTTTATCTTGAATCACCGAGGTTATATGGTAGAGAAAAGCCCCTGTGTCTGTGGTGACATATTTTCTGGCTTTTTTTCTCAAAGCATCTCCTCAAAACTGATTATAAGATATATAAAATATGTCTCTCAAACGTCATTTTAAAATAGGTTTTTATATTTCTTACCAGATTCAGATTTAAAAACGCCTTTGTTTCTCAGCTTCTATTGCCGTATTCATTTGTTTCACACTTTCAATGGAAGCTGGAGAATTCGTAATAATGAAGCACCCTTGACGTTGATGCTTTCTGCTGGATTGAATCATTGTTGAGTGCTTGGTAGTTTCCCCATCGTGTAAGCTAGCCCTGATGAATATAATATCTACCAGATTGAAGTCCTTTTTTAGTAATTCGAACTTAAATTCGAATTTGAATTCGTATTCGGATGTTTTCTTGAAATTGTGTGCTAACGCAAATTTGTATCGCACAGATGTACAACAAGCAGGTTTAAATTTAAAGCGTGGGGAATTTGGTTAGTTAGCGGTTATAAACGCTATTCATTCTTTACTTTGCGCCCTTGACACCAAAATCCTTGGAGCGATATGCACAGATTTGTAAAAAATTCATGAAGGTTAGTTCATTTCACTGCCGCAATGGGTCGTTATGTTCTTATTCATAACTAGTGATTTGCCAGTGAAAAGCTATTTTGCGATAGAATGAAATAGAATCCATTGAAATAGTCAGTGGAAATTGGTAACGAGGGTAGATATTTGGAACAAAGTAGGATTTGGCCTTAAGCTTGCAAGTTCTACAATAGCTCTGTCGTAAGTCCCTGCTCAGCCAAAACCCAGTAGTTGACAGTTAAATGCCGCATGTATTAAGCCGTCTTCAAATAGTGGAATTTGTGTGTTGTAGTTAGTTTCCTGATGGTTTATGCGCTATTACTTGGTAATAACTATCGACTACTTTGTCAAATTCTTCTTTTCAGTCAAAATTGCCTGACTATTAAGACCGATAAGAAGCTATGCTTTTCGCTTGTACGAATGCACCAGAAGGTTCTCATTATTAAGGTGGATTTTAATGTATATTTTGGGAAAGTGCACCTTTTGGTGCATCATATAGAGTTGCGATTTGTCCAATGCCTGTGCTGTAATTTGTAGCGATAGGTGATGGTTTATGGTGTACCTTTAACTAACGGCACTTGCTCAGTCTTCTCTCATTAAATCACTGACTCACTCCCTACGTCTTTGATTGACTGTCTGCCTTCCTTGCCCCTTCTCTCCCTCCTTCCCTCGCTCTCTGTCTTCTTCTGTCTCCCTCTCCTTCCCTCGCCCCCTCTCTCCCTCCTTTTCACTCACTCTTTACTCACTCTTTGCTCAATCACTCTTTCCTAACTCACTCTTCACTCACTCTCTCTTTACTCGTGACTCACGCACTCACTCGTGACTCACTCACGCACTCACTCTTTACTCGCTCACGCACTCACTCTTTACTCGCTCACGCACTCACTATTTACTCGCTCCCCAATCACACATTCGCTCCCCTTTCATACACTTGCTCCCCCTCACACACCCGCCCCCCCCCCCCCCCCCCCCCCCCCCCCCCCCCCC
>JAAAKL020014461.1:0-11939 GCA_010016065.2 Carybdea cf. marsupialis auct. non (Linnaeus, 1758)
TTTGCAAGTCCTTTGATTTGTATGATTGAGCTCTACAGAAATGTATTGAGCACTGTCGCAACGGTATTCTTAAATCTGTTTTTACTGTTTGCTATATGTATTTATATGTATATGTATTTATATATACAAGTACTCAGGCAGACACACTAGCAATCATGAAATGCATAGTATAGAACTCAATAAAAATGAAATACGTACGGCGCTGGCAAAGATCGACTTCCCGGATTGCTGACTTAACTATTGCACTATTTAGTGCAGTGGTTAAGTCTGAGCTTACAGTGTGGGAGATCCTGGGTTCGATGCCCGCCAGCGTCGTATGCACTTCATGTTTATTGAGTTATATACTGTGTATTCCCTGATTGCTAATGTGTCTGCCTGAGTACTCATAGGTATGCATATAGATATATCGAGATATATAGATACATATATATATATATATATATATATATCAGTAGGTATGACATACATAAAATTAGTGTCCAAAGTGTAGAGTATTTAATCCAACACAAGTCAGGGAGCTGAATACATACATGTTAATTTCCATATTTTTGCTAACTGGGATTGAAATCAGAATGAGCTGCATTAATTCCTTTTTCTCAAGATTTTTCTCAATAATCGCCCCACTACGATTATAAACGATAAGGCGCTCCAGTTGCCCTTTTTCTTGCAATTCAGAGGACGTTTTGAGAAGTTGGGTAGAGGAAAGGTAATGTTACATAATCAGAGGTTTGAGAGACTGGACTCACTCTTTCCAAGTGCAAATGACACTACGAACTTTTGGTACGCTTTCAGGTGCCGAACAGCGCTACTCTAAAGAAATACAATTTACACCCACACACCCTTTTAAAAATATTTCTCCCCAGTGATGCCTAGTGATTTTCGATGGCTTTTCAAGTCAAGTCTCATGAAGCAGCAAAAGTTGTGTAGAGCTGGATGTCGATGTCTAATGTAGGGGGACTGGGAGCTAACGTGGCAACTAAGGACAATGAAGAATGCTGGCTAATGTCGGGTTCACCATACTTTAGTTGCTGGTATGCATGCAACTTAACCAAAATAGCATCATTTTAACAATCCCATATCCCTTATAGTTTGCAGTGATTAAGTCTAAACAGTAGATATCTCAAATTTCACTCTCTCGTTGGTAGGGTACTGAAGCTTAGTGGTAAAGCATCTTCAGTTGCGAAACTACAGAGACCGTAAGTTCGATTCCTCGTGGTCCAAAGATATTTCATCGCCGGCACTTTATAGCACTTAAGCCATCATTCAGCTATTACAAATCTTCATTCACACCTGGGTAAGTATCATACCTGGGTAAGGTACTTTGGATATCATCAAATTCCAAGAAACCAACAGACTCCACTGTTTCCTCGAGTGCTTCAATCCTCCGACCACAATTCTCCACATTCAAAAACAAAAAAGGGAAAAAATCTCCGAACTTGTACTTAACTGATTGTGGATCTAAGAGAATTGGGCTTGAAGTTAAAATAAATCTATCAAACTTGTTTGCCAGAAAAATCAAAGACTGTCAATTAAAAAATGCACTGTACAAAGAGTCTCTTAGGTTAGGAGGGAAAAAACTCTGCATAATCAAAATGTTTACACTGAAAATGCGATGATTTTAAATTTTATTTCTCATAAACTATATCCTATTTAGAACCTTGTGTGTCTATTTACTATAGTATTTCAGAGTATGCATGTATGTAATCATCTGAACATACGAAAGTGCTCAATGCATAAATGCGGAGCAGTATAGAAAGAGACACTAAAGGATGAGATTTGGAAATTCCGTTAGTGTCTTTTTCTATAATAGCATTTCTACACATGCTGAGCCAATCGTAGTAGACACCTTTGTTTACTTGGGCAGCGTGTTGTCAAAATATGGTTCGCTAGCTGCTGAGATATGCCTACACATCAGGAAAGTGTCCGTAGTCTTCGGTAAACTGGAAAAGAGAGTGTTATTAGAACGCTGTATTACTAATAAAACCATAGGCGCAGATCAATGAAAGGATGCCAGGGGACAAAAGGATTAAATTTGGGCTGTTTTGACACTTCTGGGCCCGAAGGTGGCCACAAAGCAGCTGTTGTCCCCCCGTCCTAGAAAGTGAGGGGGAAGAGTCCCCCCAGAATCTACACCCATGAGTAAAACAAAGCTGGACGTCTATAACGCGTGCATCCTGACTGCCTTACTATACTCGTTTGAAACATGAACAAGGCACTGTTTACTCATTCGCGTTAGCTAGGCCATGTTGTACGCATGGATGGTGGCAGAATACCCAAGGAATTGTTCTATGCCACATGTATATTGGTAAACGTCCTTATCACAAACCAAGAAGGAGATAAGGACTGTATTAAAAGTAAACTTGAGGAACTGTCGATTTATTGATAAAAAGTGGGGGAGAGCTAGCCATAAACAGAGCCGCGACGAGAAAGTCTGTAAGCAGTGGCTGTAGAGTTTCTGGAGAGAGACGTCTTGAGCACGACAGGTACAAGTGTCAGATTAGGGAAGGTTGTCACCAGGACCGGGATATGAGTAGGAAAAGCATGGTGGCACAGAGAAATAAAGTACCTCACAATGTCCGACCCGAACCGATAAAATCGTCGCCTTTCATTTGTCATCTATGCCGAAGACTATACAGGTGAGCAGCTGTTTTGAACAGTCGCTTCAGACGGCTTGCATCTCGCATATATAGTAATCACCATGTCTACGTACCCAGTCGCTTTAGTTGTGTTTCACAGGAAGAAGAGTTTAAAAATGAGCAGTTAAAAAGTATCGCCCCTACTGATCCATGGGAAGTAAAATGTATGTGTGCCAGTTGTAGCGAAAAGAAAACAGAATATCTATTAGGGTGGAACTGTATTGAGACCAAAACAAGAGAATGATTCGGAACAAACATTTAGCCTCCATTCCATATGATAGTGAAATAGAGGCTACGAGCATCTCCTTGTTCCTCAGCTCAATGCCGCCGACTTCGACTTGGAAGCTGCCATAGGAGTGTCCATCACACATATACCGTAGATTGTGAACTAATTTTCAAGTTCAATATGCCTGCAGTAAAGGGAGAGGGAATGCGCGGACTCTCTGTCTTCATCTCGGACATCAGAGCATGTAAGATATTTTTGCGTTAACACAGTTTATTTAAGCTGTCACGATTGTTAAGTTGTTAGCTACTGGATCCAGGAACATTCCACAATCTACTGAGCTACTAAGTGGCTTCAGTCGACTTCTAAGCATTAACATTGTTGTGCTTTTGATTTATATAACCCTACAGGAGCAATTAAAGCTAGTTGACTAAATGTTGAAGTAAACGGCCAATTTCATGGGTATAGAAGTATTTTTGAGACAGCGTCCTATGGGGAAGGTACTAGCAGAGTAAGGACGAGTTTACTGAACATGATTGATTGTGTAGACTTGAATGGCCACTTCACAACGGGTGCGTAGTTCACACGTTTGCAGGTAAAGCAAGCTGTACACTACAAAGGTAATTCTGGATAAGTGCCATCAACAAGTGGCCAATATTAGCAGCGCAGTTAACTTCCTCGCCGATGTTATTTTGCAAACAGGAGAATGTAGAGTCAAAGTTTTCTAAACGTAAGGAACTTGTATTCTCGATTGGTTGGGTGTCAGCTTAGCTTTCCCCCTTCAGCTCCTGTGGAAGAAGAAAGAAACGAGATAGTTGGCTTATAGAGCACGATTTGCCTCATTTTGGTAATAGCCTGGGCGCCTTAAACCCATTTAGCCTCTGTAGACGTATTACACCAGCTTAAGGAGGTTCTAATTTCTTCACAGTTTTCGCGTTTCGACGTATACTGACTTCGCAAGCTTGCCGTCATTTTTATTTCTCATCAATAACAGGAACTATATCATTGTGATTGTAGCAAGGAAATACTTTAAATATTATTATTTCCGGAGGAAGAGTAGATCAGTGATTAGCTTCCTTCTTGCCTTCTTCCATGAAATGATGTATGGTACCTTGAAAAGGCCACATGTCGCTTTTAAGTAATAGATACATCATTGTTTTTGTTCAGAAATCAAAACATTAATTTGTAGGTATTATCAGATATACATCAAAAGTTTCAATGTCTGATAACAGGAGCTGCGCATAGACCAACTTTTGATTGCTGTTACTTGTTAATTACCAAGTTTTATTTATCAACTAATCCACGAAAGAACTTCTTCCAGCATTAGTCATCACACTTTGTTATTTTGAACTACTCTATGAAGGATGCAGTACTGGTATAGTTAAAAAGTTCAGAAATATCTATTACTGTACAGGACACTTGGGAACACAGACCAAAATATATGACAATATCAAATAATCCATGAATTAAAGAACCAAAATTTTAAAATGTCCATATTTCCAACTTATCAATCTAGAAAACCTCTTTGTAGCCTAGTGAATGTAGAAATATGTCAACTGGACTTTTTTATTCAATTGCAAAACATGTGGTCATGAACAGCAAGAATGTCATCATTTTTTTGAAATGTATATCCATAAATGCTTTTGGTGACATGCTTTTCTAATTCTCTAGTATCTTTTCAAACTTAACATCCATCAGTCATTAAAAAAATAAATCTTGATATATTTTTGAGCACAATTTTGCATACCAACAGTGATAATTTTAGGTTGTTTACTCTTGAAATATGAAAAAAGGTATGGTAAAGTATTTATATTGTTATTTCTATGCAGTAGCTGTTAGTAAGGCTAGAAATATAATTATATAGTTGTATTATAATCAGTAATAATATAGTTATAAAGTTTTTTTACCAACTGTTTTTTGCCTGACTGAAAGAAGAGCAGAAGAGAATTACAAGTCACCTTATGTCACCTCCTACTTTACCTTACAATTACTCAGAGTATTGAATTAAAAGGTACATTTTGTACATGAGACACACCTTGCATTGATGAAATCTTGTGTCGCACGTAGCATTGTTAATGACACATACATCAGTGACACCATGGAAACTTTTACATTATATTATAGGATACAGATTCATAAACTTTTTAAATAGAGATCAACAGAATGATAACATCTGATTAAACAAGTGATCAAATAGTAACTCCTCCATTGTGATTTATGTCCAAGTAACACAAACATCTAAAAGCTAGAACTGAGTAAAGTTTATGTTAAATATCCTCACTCAGTCACTGTATATTTTTCCTCTTCACTCAATACAAGGCAGGGTTGCACCCTGAAGGTATTGAGTTACATGGGAAGAAGTAGAAAGAAAAATTAAACAGAAAAATAGATGTAATTAAAGACTTAAAACCAGAAGATTTCATGGAAGATGGCAATTGACATTAGATTTAAAAGTGTCAATTATAAGTAAGAGGAAAGCAGCCTGAAGACAGAGAATTCCAGATCTTGGCAGTCCTAGAGAAGAAACTGTTAGCATAGAAATTTCTGTTTGTTTTTGGAATAGAAATAGAAAATTCATGGAGAGATGCAGCTTACAGAGTGGACCTTGACCTGAAGAGGGGAAGGGGAAGCAACTCAGACAACTTAGTAGAACACTTACCAAATTGGTACCTGTAGAATAGATTTAAAGATGCAACATCTCTATGGTGAGACAGAAGTTGAAGTGTGTGGGCCAGTTCAGGGCCAACTGCATGAGAAATTTGTTTTTGAAATTAGTAATACACAGTAGTAGTTGAACAGCGGCTCATTTGAGGTGGAAAACTGTTTGGAGAGATAGGTTAGAGATGAGACTGCAAGCATGACTATCATCTGGAGGGGGAAAGTAACCCCAGAAACAGGAATGCAAGCATGAACATTCGAAGGGTAAAAGTAACCCAGGCCTTGCCATGAGTAAAATGACTCTCGAGCTCAAAAAAGCTCACGTTAACAACCTTGCGCGAGCGTTTTCGCTCTTAAGTAAATCGTCACATAAACAAAATTGTTGATATTTGAATTTTCACGCAAGCTATTAAATGCTCGGGAAGAGCTGAATTTCCCAAGCATTATGCGAGCGCGAGCGATCGCTCGGGATTCATGGCAAGGCCTGTAACCCTGTTCCTAGTAGTGGCTTTGGCCTTGAACAGGGTGAAATAGTTTTTGCAAAAATAAAAATAAGTAAAAAAAATATATATGTTAGTAAAGTGGGGACATTTAACAACTCACAAAATTGAATTTGCACTTACTTTCTCATACACAAACATATTCTAATTCACATCAAAAACAGGCTACCCATTTATGAAATATCCAGCTATAGCCTTATAAAATGCCTTTTCAGCTCTGCACTGACATCCTCTTGTCATGCCTGCAGAATGGTACTTACTGGCCTAGATATACAGTGTAGCTTTTTTATTTAGGATGAATGTTTCCCTATCTCCGGTTAAGTTTCAGCCCGTGTATGGTAATAGGGAGTGGGGCACCCTCCTCATAAGCTAACATGTAGTAATTAATGTATGAATTTATATATGGCAATATATATCTGTATATATTCCATATATAAGTACTAAGGCAGACATACTAGCACTCATGGGATATGCAATATATGACTCAATATAAAACACATAAAGCATTGGCAGGGATTGGGCAGCATTAAATAGTACAATAGTTAAGTCAACAATCCTGGAAGTCAGTTCCAAATTCTCATCACCAGCAGCAACCATTATTTTCATTTTGCTAACAGCTTCATTTTCCATATATAAATACTTAGGCAGAAACACTAGCAATCATGAAATACATGGTAAAGAACTCAATGATTATGAATGTGTATGGTGCTGTTGTGGATCGAACCCTGGACTTCTCACACTTAAAATGACATGTTAACCGCAGCACTAAGTAGTGCATTAGCTAAGTTGATCCTCCCAGAATGGATCCCAAATTGTCATTGTCACCAGAGACCTAATCTTTTCCCCTGCCATCTTCATCAGTGTCATTTCCACATATAAGTTCTCAGGCAAACTTTGAAGGAAGATGAAGACACTTTTGGTATCCATTGCCTCCATCATAAGCTGCAAAGTTTATGTGATTTTCTGAGAGAGAAAAACTTATTTAAACATACTATATTTGAAATGATGTCAAGTTAAACAACAATACATTAGATATGATTTTATGTGAAGCATTTTATTAATGAATACTCTTACAGTTGCTTTGACTTACATGTATAGTGAAATCCTTGTAATTTGTGCTCTGGATAAGTTTGATCAATTCTTAGCCCCTATATTTGCCCCTTAATAAAAGTGGTTGAATATTCTGTGTAACTCAAAAGAAACACATGTTGAATAATCATACACTTTATAACATGATCCAACCAATGTCAACTCTGATTTTTCAGGATAACAAGAACAAGACAATTCTTACTGCAATGCCTAATAGTACATAGAATATCTGTCAAGTTGTCCAAAGATTGACAATTGAAACATATCATAATAGCCTATGATGATTGTGCTTGTAATACATGTGATTAATTGTTAACTGAACTTGGTACCACCATTGAAGATCAAGATACTACCCTCTGAATATCAAAATAACAGTTAAAATTACATTGTTGGTTGCTACACAATAAAGTTCAGGGAACAGAAGATTTAAGCAGCATACTGTCCATTGAAATAGTGGATATCTGGCAACCATGTCTACTACCATCACCACTACTATTATTATACTGTTTACTTCAATCAATTTTTCCATGTTTGATTATATACGGTACAAGTATTTCTTCCATCAATCTGATTTGTTCCATGGTGTGTTTTAGCTTCTAAGTGCCACATCTTGACTATATCCTCTTATGTTCATCCAAATAGATGATGTAAGATTCTACTATGTTGTTTGGTTGCCATTGCACTGGTTTGACTATCAGCTGTATGTTTTTCCATCTGTGACTAATAAAAGAAAGTCCCCTTCTTTTAGAGGCTTAGGAATTTCCTCAAGACAAGCATGTATAATTAAGTCATTTGTTCATGTTGATAAATGAAGAGTTTACAATCAATCCATTATTTTACCTTTCATTGACTTCGTACAACTGGCTGTAATTTTTAAAGTGCTCCATACACTATCTCTAGTAATTGAGTGGCTTCCCTTCTCCATTATTTAGGTATAGAAAAGGGAGTATTGTTTTCAATGGTAAGGTTTATACTGCCCGTTGCTTCATTTTCATCAAGTAGGAGAATCTCTTTGTTGTAAGAAGCCTAAATGAGGTAACCAGGGGGTTAGTGAATGTACACCTCTTTAGAAGCATTGTACTTGTGAGCTTAAGCTTTACGCAAGAACAACTGTAAGAGTAGTCCAAGGTAGTAATGCATAGTGCGAGCCCTATGATCCCTAAGAGGTATTAGAAAGCTCCAGAGGGGAATTGCAGGTGCTAATGCTGATAAGGGAGCTTAGAATCATCAGTGGATATAGTTGAGGCATCTTATTGCCTGTTCCTTGTATTTAATTTGGCTGTGCAGAGTTAGTATATCCCTAGTACACAGATTACAAGTATAAGGATGTACAGAGAGCCTACTAAGATATGCAAGTGTTTTTTTGAAGAGTGAGCCATCTTTGTTCCAGCAACCAGGTAGGAACTTGAATAAGTCCAAGCTGATTGTGCTCAAGGTCATGTTACCTTCTGCTTCAGATTTATTGATTTCCGTAATATATAGACCTCTAGCATCGAAAATAGACATATTTCTAATTAACATCACTTTATTGATTGAAAAGTTGTTGCTATAAACTGGTCAATTTCTAATACTTTGTGATTTTAATATGTACATGAGCAATAGTTAAAACAATTTACCAAAACAGTTTATTAATTTTCTGGACTCCTTTAATTTAGTTCAGCACTCCTTTAATTTGGTTCAGCACTCCTTTAATTTGGTTCAGCACTCCTTTAATTTGGTTCAGCACTCCTTTAATTTGGTTCAGCACATTTAATGTCCCAACTCATGTGGGCAACAACACACATGATCTTTTCATCGCTAGGACAGGATGGTATGGTAAAAGATTATTTTCTTAGAACAATTTGACTGACTTTATTAATCGGCATTGCCTACTGGCACCCTGTGGTCCATATTAATTATTGTTGTTGTGGCAGTGGTATAAACATGTTCTTTCAGTTAACACGGTGTGTGATGAACTGGGCTAGAGTTATCTGCCTCTATTAGGGTAATCTTCTACTTTCAGCTTTCATGTGTAGCCCTGCTATATCAGACCATATATTTGTTGGTTCTATTCCAAACCCAGCCAAACACATGGAAGTGATTTACTCACGAAACCCTCATTCCATACATTATGAACAGAAATGATATCTATGGCACTTCATCCAAAAACCATTGAGTTCTCATGGTTTGCTAATGAAGCCTTATATATAACTTAGTACTTTCTAGTCATCTGGACTTACATACCCCTCATAAGACAAAAGCAGTGTTCTTATGCCCCATTTCCCCTTGCAAATAAACTTATTGTTGAGAAAACTAAATGGGCACAAATATGAACACAGTTGGCCTGGTCAGCAAGTGTGTTTGATAGAAGTTGGTCTATGAAATACTGCCACAGTGTAAGTTCTACACTCACTAATACAAGGATAAATCCTTCCAAGTATGTCATTGAGGATCACAAACTTGATAAGAAGTTCCAATTTGATAAATTGCACAATTTGCTCCACACAAAAACATTATAAATATTTCATTGTGTTCAAATATTTTTCACTCAAAGGTAACAGCTGATGAAATTCAGGAATAAAAGATCAGTTATCACCAAGTCACATAACTGTCACTGTCCTCTGTCCTCTCTTGATGGGGCATGGGGTTTGCAATAGATGATACGGCTATTGTTTTTTTTGCAGATGAAGAGTAAATTGTCAGCACTTCATTGTTTAAGACTCATTAAAAAAGAGCATCTAGATTGCATTCCCCATGCATAACCATGGAAATAGTTCTTGTCTCAAATTGTTAAGCTCCCAGTGCGACAGTCATGGAAATTTGACTACAGAGCTCTGGAGGAGGAAATCTGATTGATTCAGAGGTAAACACCATTGAAGTTAAGTAAAAACATATAAAACTCTAGAGGAATGATGTGTATAAAGTTGTACGTACTATTTGACCTCGGGTGGATAGTAGGCTTGCAGGGGTACTCATTAACACAGGTATGATTCATCATATTATTATTCTTTTTCAGCTTGTAGTGCTGACGTTGTTTTACTGCGTGATATCCATTGGTCACTTTCTATTTGAAGCATTTGTTGCACATAACTTGGGATTCACATAAGTGTTTTCATGAAGTTGTGACGTTGTTTTGTTAAACTAACCTAGATATCCTGTTGAGATAGTTTGTCCCATCATTATCAACCATTATAAACACTGTTCCTGTACAAAATTTGCGGCCCTTCCACACTCACAGATATGGGGATAAGCTCCAGATAATACAATTAGGGAGGAGACCCCCGATTTAAGCCACATCTTTGCTGGTAGCATGGAAAACCACCTATTCCTTCATATTTTGTTCTTCAGCATTTTAATATTCCCAGCAATGTAGGGTTCCCATAACCAGGGACAGGGGCATGCCCCCTATACATTTTAGCTGAGATGGACTTTATGTAAGAGAGAACATACAGTTTGAAGCATGATCGCATTATCTCTTTGCCTGCCAAAGCAAAATTGCAAATAATAATGCTTTTCTGATTTTTGGCACCACATTTTCAAATTCATTGCATGGGCCCTGAGATTTGCATTAGGTTTGAGGGTTGGGTTAGGATTACCCAAGTATTTCTAGATAGACCTGATATGACACTAGATGATATGACACAATTCCTTATTTATTTTCTAAAAAGTAGACTGTCGTGTTTCTTTATATGCTGATCGATTATGTATTAAATATGCTTCAATATATTATAGTGTTATGCAAATCAAAAGTCTGGTTGAAAAATGTATCACTTTTTTGAAAAGAAATAGTCCCTCATTAGAACACTGTATGACCACGCAAAGTGAAGGTCTCTAGGGGGTGGCTGCTTGTTGTTAGTTAGACGATAAATTATCATATGGCAAGAGGAATGAAAGCAATTAAAAGGACATGGTTGAAAGGAAAATGTTTATGACAATGCCCAAATAGACAATACCATAATACTTATAAGTAAACATTCTTCCTCCGATGTAAGTATCAGACCCCAAATTAAAGGGTCATGACAGGTTTAGACATGCTGCATAAATCTTCCTGTTCAATCCAAGATTCGGTTTATACCACGTGTTACTGATGATTGTTAATTGATTCCAGTTGTGTTCCCTTAGCTGTTACCTCTTCCCATCCACCTATACCATTTCCTCCACTTCACTTCCACACCAATAACTTCAACCACTACCAGTACACAGCTACAATCTCCTATACATATGGTTCCCAGCAATATCAAAGAAAACACAAAATCAGAATTGGTGCCACTTCTCCAACAAATCTGATGCCTACCACCCTTGAAGTCCACAATCTAACAACATAAATCAGAGCCCAGTAGTCTTGAAGATTGAAGAAGTATTGCTCAGACAAAAACTAGGACTCATGATATGATAAACATCTGCAACCCATGTCAGCAATCCTTAGAATGCCCAAATTTACTGTAGATCTTGTCACCTACAATTTGCGACTATGAAATGTGAAAGTTTCCCTAAACCCTGATCCAAGTATTGTTAAGTTTTGAAAATGAGCATATTTTAAACTAATGTTTGACCTCCCTGCTGCCAAGTGGAGGGGTCTAGAATACAAGTAACACCAGGAATGGACACAGCTTTTCAAGTGGCAAGTGTTTTGTGTGATTTGTTCCATATTCGCCTAAATTCATTAAAAACCTAGAGCTCTTCTGCTATAGAGACACCTGGTGGAAAACGTATCCGAGTAATAAATATGAACACCCGGGCAAGTATGTGAATACTGAAATACATCTTTTAATTAAGAAAAAAAGTTCTGTAGATTTATCAAAATTTATTAAGTCAAGCTTTTGATGTTGCTAACATCATCATCAGGAAATTACA
>JAAAKL020014462.1:0-11938 GCA_010016065.2 Carybdea cf. marsupialis auct. non (Linnaeus, 1758)
TTGTTCCACAGGCTTCCCAAGAAAAGGCTGGCTCCCCGGGGTGGGGGGGGGGGGCCGGGGGTGGGGGGGGGGGGGGGGGGGCATTTGGAAATATAGCTACTACCCAGGCACTCAGCCAAGGGTGTAGCAGAAAGGCCTATATGAAACTTTGATATTTAAACGTTTGGGGGAGCCATGCCCCCCGACCCCCCTCTGGATCCGCGCCTGCCTGTAGATACTTCATAACGTTCTTATAATAGATCAGCAATCATTTATAGTACTTATCCTGTATTATCATAGTGATCGTAGCTGGTAGGTTCCTTATCAAAATGGAAGCAACTTAAAAGGATGATACAACAAAAATATAATGCTTTCATAGACTTCAAGGCAATAATGACACATGAACAGACTTTCAACTTTCTTAGGATGAAGGCATTTTACAGTGGTAAAATTGTGTCCTTATCTTCCTGTTACGCCTTGTGATATCCTGTAACAGGCCGTACGTGCTTCCATTCTTAAGTTCGTTGCTACACATTCTTACATTTGTACCGTGCTGGCACCAAGTAGTTTATCGTGTGATTAGAGATGGTCGCTTTTATCACCTCTTGTATCATGTTCATAGCAAAACCCTAAACTCTGCCTACCATGTTTCAGTCTCAATAAGTTGACCATCAATGGACGCAAGAAGAATTATCAATGTGTCTTGAATCTTTGCACTGTAAAGCAATTGTTTCCTTGACGATATTTATAAATTTATTGAAACTTTCGTTACACTCAATTTTAGAAACATACTTGGTGGATGTACCGAAACACCCATTTCGCAAAGTAATGGAGATGTATCCATCAGTGAAAATACGGTAAGGGTTCCTATCGGTTGTTTGTGACATGTTTGCTACTGGGGATTATAAAATGAAGTAACGATTTTTGTTAAGCGATGGGTGCTGCATCATGCAAGTAGCAGAGTGTGTTAGTACTGTATCAACCTACATATATCAATTGAATACTCGTGAGCTCAATAGAAAGTCGTCTCTACTCCATTTTAGGGAGTTTTCGCAATACATGACGAAACACTAGACGACAACAGTTCACTCGTTGTTTGACAGTTCTTCCAAGTCGAATATCTCGTAATTTCAATACGGTATAACAAAATTCGATGTGTAACTTGTATCATCAAGATAGCAAAGTGATAAAACGGGCATCGTAAGCCGGCAACAAACCACCCTATATTTCTCCAAATAACATCTTCCGACTGTCTCACAGATATCCTTGATCTTCAAGCAACAAATAATGGACTATGCAGTCGACGGCTTGCGAAAGCACAATTTAGCAGGCGACAGGTCGTCAACTAGTGCCCAAGCTTCTCTCTCTAATCTCATCGTCGTCTGGTGGATCGTCATCTGTTGTGAAAACTCCCTTTTGGTCGACGCAGGGTGAAGAAAAGTAATTGTGTCATGAGAGTTAACTTATATTGTGTAACGTTTGTGGTTAACAAAGTGCGTATTTGCAATAAGGTACTAAATACATTGATAAGCACTACAGAATAACATGGCAAATTGGAAAATATATATTGGAGAACTTTTCTTATATCTTGTATCTTCCTAAGTTCTGTTGGAAGTATTACCATTGCACACAACCACTTGCAGTATTATATAATAGTTGAGCCGCTAACTGTAACATGGTACATTCCAACAAAGTTATGCAATTATTGAAAGCTAGCTTTAAAGAGCTGGGTACGAGCAGATAACAAAACCAGGGTAGAGGGTATGACAGTTAGGGAGAAGAGCATACGTTATAGGCATAGAGGGTAGTTGGGTCAAAGAAAATTAGAAACACATAAGGATAATACAAAAATGAACAAGTAGAGGAACCGATCAAAAGAATGAACAAAGTGTATATTTATAGATATATGCACAGTATATGTTTGTGAAAACAAAGCGGTTGCAATACAAGCCAATCAAAGTAAAAGCAATTAAACAAGCAAAGAAGCAACCAGTTCGTAAATAATTGTACGTAAAGATGGCAGGGTAGACATACGGGTGCCTAAAATCTATTGAATTCACTTTCTTTCTCACTTTCTTTCTCGCAAAAAAAATCACATCCGGCCCCAAGGAACGAATCGAGGAACCAGGTGTATTAAACTGACTGATTTGGGATTGATTCCGTCTCTATCGAGCTGGATTTTTGCTTTAACCATTTTTTGAACACGCACATGTGTCTTTCCGTTTCCATTCAAGCTGTACGTTACCTGTAAAGCATTTATTAGGAAAAGCTATTTTTATGGATGCTTAAATATACACTTCTGATAAGTTTCACTGTGCAGATGATTAGTACAAGCATCTTCTGCGCTTTTTCTTCATTGCTCTGACGCTTCAAATTTACCCGTATTGATCTTTTGAGGAAAGAAGAATTGCTAAAGGAGCTAAACTCTTGGTTTACTACTCTGAGTTTCACGTTATAACTATTTTCAGGCAATACAATAGTAACATCTGCTGATAATTAAACAAGAGCTTGTGCACCAGTGACTCTTGGCCGTAAATTAATCTTACTATAGTATATCGAGAGTGTTACTGGGTCAAGTGTCCTCAAGTGTTCGCCTGAAGATCGTAATAACATGAAACTCAGAGTAGGAAGTCCAAAGTTTGGTTCCTTTAGCGATTCTTCTTTCCAATACTGCTCTGCATTTATGCATTGAGCACTTTCGCTGACGGATAGTTAACTGGATCAACGTTCTATTAATGTTTTTATGTACCCCAGGTATGAGACATTGGGCGACGGAAGGAAACGTTGCAGCATCGAGGTAAATGAGCGAAAGTTTGAAGGTCTGGGAAAGTCAAAAGATGATGCTAAAGCTTCAGCTTCAGTTAAGGTCCTGGCTTGAAACAGAGACCATTTATAGCTTTGATGGGTCCGAATCAGTAACGTCTCTTCTGAAATGAAGATGAAAGAAGGAATCTTTAAACTCTTTGAGTCCTTTGCGACTGAATGCCTCTCCTTCTCGTCGTCGCAGCCCGTCATTTTATTCTTAGATTTTCTTGTGGCGTGTTTATATCTCTGTCTGCACAAAATAGAGCTTTGGTGGCTCCGCAAACGCCGTTTTACTTTGGTTAAGAATTTTTATATTGCCATCATTGACGTAAGCAACTGTAAAGGGATTATACCAAATGCTGGCAGAGGTGATCGGGCGCTCATCCACAACCTTCGGCATCGTAGTGCTCTTTGCCGCTGTAAACTGGCACTTAGCAATAAGGCTAAGAGCAGTTGTCGAACCTCTTGGTTATTACATAAGACATTAAGTGAATAGCGAAGCAAAGAAGAATCCATTCTACTCATATCAGGAGGGCCTTCCTTTAATGCCTACCATCAAACATATTTAACCATGAATTAGATGAATAATGACGATACTCTTGGAACATGATGACACTTCTGTTTAATGAAGTGTATAGTATATGATATGTATAGTATAGGCTATGTATAATGAATAGTTGCGATGTAAAATTTTTTAGTTATGAAATTGATGTGAGAAAGTATTTCTGCACCCGTGTATTGCCTGTAAGTATTATTATTAGCTGAGGATATTACGATCGTGTTTTCTGTATGCGTCTTTTTTTGCACGATATATATCGATAGAATAAAACAATCAGGGAGAAATCGAGTCATTTTAGAAACATTTGAGACACGGTTAGAAAAACCTAGAGAAACGCCCAGGCTGAAAGCACAAATTTGTTTATTTTATAGACAAAAGCGAAGATTGAAGAAGTGAAATTTAAAGCAATAGCAATGTTTGCTGTACAGAGCAATAGCAATGTTTGCTGTACAGAGCAAAAGCAATGTTTGCTGTACAGAATAAAAGCAATGTTTGCTGTACAGAGCAAAAGCAATGTTTGCTGTACAGAGCAAAAGCAATGTTTGCTGTGCAGAGCAAAAGCAATGTTTGCTGTGCAGAGCAAAAGCAATGTTTGCTGTGCAGAGCAAAAGCAATGTTTGCTGTACAGAGCAAAAGCAATGTTTGCTGTACAAAGCAAAAGCAATGTTTGCTTTAAGTCAATCTTTGGAGCGTATGATGCAGTATGACCAGATTATACATCCCAAAAACTTTGGGAACGGACTCTTTGACTCAGATATATCTTCCACCAAGGATATTAACATTTCTGACCGTTTGCCAACTTAGAATTCCCACACATATATTTGTACTCCTATTGAGGCCTATACAGATATGTAATTTTGATAAGAGCAAGAGATTGAAACTTTGAAAGATTTTGTATCAGGCTGTCATTTATTCGGATGGGAGACGTTAAACTGTATGCTGCCTGGACACGTATTTCCCGTCCGCAGGCTAAAAATAAATGGCCCTGTAACCAAAGGTAAATATATACATATAGCTGTTGTTGTTTGAGGAGATAGTTAGGTATAACGTTCGATACCCTGTTGTGAAATTGTTGCCTTCAGTAATTGTAGTTGGGAACAAGACATTCAAGGTTAAATTCTTTGCTCAATGTTAATGAGATGGAAGAGTATGAAATTCCTTAAAGAATTCCGTAGATTGAATCTAGTCACTAGTTCGGTAAATTGTAGAATGTGTTATGAAAACCCTTTGTAAACACTATAAACTACTTACATGTAAAGTGGAGTTCTTTAAAAGTCTGAGCTCCTTCTGTCCGTACATTAAATGCCCTTTCAAGGACGTTTGCAGATTACACTTTATTTATGACGTGGATCACCTTTTTAAAATGTTAGATGCAATAGCAGCAGCCTAAGGCCATGTGTGCACTATATTGGATAATTTACTGTGTGAAAAGTTATCGGATTGCAACTGCATTATCTGATTTTTATAACCTAGATGATCTCCCCGTACAATATCTGCATAATCGAGATGTAATATGACAAGGCCATGGAAAAAATCCGTAAGACTTCTGTTATTCGGCGTATGATATATTGGATTAAACACTGAGAAGGGATATCCTAATCTGTATACGAGACTATTGACATGCACCTTCCATTTCAGCCTCTCATCCAGCACTGCCCTTAGATAATTTATTGGTAAAACACTATTTATCCCCACAAACAAGTAATGTTTACTTCCCGATAGGATCAGTTTAGTCTTACGTACATAAGGTGTCACATTTTAAGCGATAGACCAACTTCGGATTTGATAAAAACCAAATCAAACAACATCTTTATGTTCCTTGATGTAGCTAAGGTAAAAACAGGGTTGTCTGCTTACAGTATTAAATCACTCCTCGGTGCAGCAGCTGACAAGCTGTTAATGTAGACGTTTAATAAACGTGGACCTAATATACTCCCTTTTGGCACGCCGAGACCGATATGGCGATTCTTTGACAGCTAACCTTTTATGTACATGTATTGCTGTCTCTTCTAGAGAAATGAATTAAACCACGTCTGGCTAGTCACCAATAGTCCTTACTGCACGAGCTTACCCAGGGCTGTTTTGTGGTTGATAGAATTAAATGCTTGAATGTTTGTATTGTGCTATGACCACGTCTTAATCCTTGCTTTTAGAGGGCCATGGTGTTCTATATACGCACTTTGCATTATTTCTCGTGTTGGGTAGCTGCCAAGGTGCGGAGGCTTCAAAAGTGATACATTATGTGTCGGATTGGTTTTAAGAAGGATATTGTTTTCATTATAAATCCATCATAGCTCAACTTTTGTCATTGATATAAGTGTTACATTTGGAAGGTATTATCTCGTGCTAAAACAGCTCCGAACTTTTCGTTTGTGAGATATTTTCCCCCCACAATATACTCTGAAGCAAATGCCATGCATGTTGGAACACCACATGTCTTGATAATTGTTTAATTAGTTTCTTACTATGTCGGGTAGGTTTTCTCCACGTTTTGAAAAACTGTCCGATAAAGAGTGGACGTGGCCTTGATCCAAGGACATACCACTCGGAAATCGAGGATTGCTTTACGTTGTAGACTGTGCCATTGACATTGTTTTGTATCAATGATTGTCACAAAGTTATGATGACTTTGGTGGTCGTGTGAAACTTTGAACATGTTATAACACTTGTAAGCACTTTGATTTTGTATAAAGTGGATGCAGCCCCAAATAATTGGGCAGGATGGGAAACCTACAGTAGGACCATTACAGGTTAAATCTATATCTTGTTTTAAAAATATAAATTAACAAATCTAGGATATTGATTTGCTTTAGTAATGGCACATTTCAGGAGTCGAGTGAAGTAATATTCTTATGTATATTTGAATTAATGTAAGAGCTTTGTTGTAAGTCTTTTAGGATGTTTTACTGATGTATATGAACAATGAACTTGCAAAAACGTCACACTGTTGGATCTGTTCCCGCATCTTTTCTCGTCATTCTTGTTTATCCTGTCATGAAATTGTTCTTTTTGACATAAGATTTTACTGACACGATCATCTACCTGTACTATCTCTGAATGTAAATACTACAAAAATAGATATAATTGGCTTTCAAAAGAACGTGTTTTGCAGCTTTTAAAACAGAAATTTTCCTTGAAACAATAACAAAAAAATGAATAATTGAGTTTGTGAGTTAGGCAAGGTCACTAGATGCACCAAATACCTGGAATATATTTTGCCTATCACTTCGCGGCTTCCTCTTCTTTCCTTGGCATTGCTTCGGAAAGGATTCTGTTTATTTCCAGGCAGTGTACCATGCTATTCCGGTACTGATACTCATACAAATTGAATTTAGCAAAGTAATACTCGTTATGTGTCAATTTGTAAAAGATTAATGTATTTAAGGTGTAGGAAAAGATATTTGCGTGGCTGTTTTCCACTCAAACCCACCCTCTATCCGTCACTAGTTGCAGTAACATCATAATTTGCACTTGTAAAATGCATTCCATCAAATTGTTCCACTCTTGACACGTTGAATACTTTATGCCAGAGCCGTATCATTAAAAAGAAAGTGCTGGTGTCCTCCTCCGACTTTTTCCGTGTAAAGATATTTTCGGTCTCGATAAAATCATACATTGTACTGAATTGTACATAAATGTTTGTAAAGTTTGGAATGACGTGGCAATCCTTTCTTTAATATCACTACTAGGAAAGTGCGTCGGTCATTTATTTCCCCGTCAATCTTTTTACCTGGTACTTTGTAATACAGAGAATAGTCCGTAGGGCTTCATAATAGCAAAGGCTGATTTATGCGCTATGATACGAGCCTAGGCCTATTCGGGGCCTACACAGCTAAGTTACCAATCCAAAATTACCCATACCTTTAATTCGAATCTACAAAACGCCCAACGATTGGGTTACCCAAACCGGGTGAAGACTTGCGGAATCTTCTTCTGTAAGCTGAATTGGAGAGACATCTAAGGTCAACGAAATAAGCAATACCCTAAGGTCTTGTAGCCTTGTAGCCTTGCACGAGAAAGGGAACTAATTATTTATCACACATGTGGCTTGTTTGTCATCTGACATGTCAATAGTGTTCCAAATCTCGAAATTGAAACCAACACAGTCAATACACCACACCAACTTTGAATTGTCAGGACAAATCGTAGTGCCGTAATGAGCAAGAAAGGAATAAGAAGTTAAGGGAGAAGCGGTTCTGCAATACTCAACAGACCTTGTTCTGACGTGTAACGAGAATTCAGACATTGATCCATGACATTTTACTACGGAACAATGCTACAACGAATGCTACAAAGGACAAACCGTTTTAGAGTGTGCTATTGCTAAGCAAAGTTATTCCTTGGACACAAAGTTGTTACGGAGTCACCGCACGTAAAGTATAGCCTGTTCAAATATGGACGAAACAGTACCCAGACTTAGAAATAAGATTTTCCATGAAGTAATAGTCATTACAACAATATTACACACGTAGAAAAGAATTGATACAGATACTTTAGTGTTCATCAGTTTTGACGGCTTGTAGGAGTATTTGAAAGAGTTCCACGTTTGACACTGGAAAGACTTGTTAGATCTTCGGCTGTTCCGTTGCATCAGTTCAGGCGTGGTAGATAAAGGTTTGTAGATCCCTAAGGCCAGAAGGATTTGAATGAAGCTAAGGTATAATCGGCAACTTGCTAACTCTAGCAGGTCTCCCTCTTCAGTGAGCCTTTTTTCTTTCGACTTCGGTTTTTAAACCCATACGGGGGAAGTAATGAATGAATGATTGGCCTTCAAATGTCCCAAGGATGACGTGTGTAATATTTACGATTGGAGTTCTGGACAGCCCTCGCGGAGGTGCAGTGTCATGGTTTCGAAATCGTCACTGAGCAAATATCTTCTCCGTCATGCCGTCAAAAGGAAGATTTTCAACGCTACAGAACACGTAGAACTAATTACAATAATACTCCTATGACAAAGCCAACAAGGAGTGGAAGCCGTCCCAAAGAGTTAGCTGACCATTTTCTCTCAGTTTAGAAGGAGGTATAAAGCTGTGGCGAAACATCACAATAGCAACACCCTTATATCGTTTACTTGAATATCAAAGATCTTTTCAAGAGGTCACAGAGTCAAATATATTTTGGAAGGGGACACAGCAAGTCAACTTTCTTGTCTCTAACTCCACTTTTCTAACTTGCATATAACAGATACATGTCATTCTTAATCTTTTGCTGACCTTTTTATGTAAGTTAAGAAAATGTTATTGGGCTGTGGGGAATGGGGTCGAGATAGCAGCACCCTATATACCAAAATGTGTAGATGAATATAGCAAGTCACATTCACCTCTTCTACCTCATATTTTGAAAAGTTGCCCATAACGTACCAAAGCCATTCTAAAATGTTCCCTGACGAATGTCTGTCAGATAAAAAAGCGTTCTAAAGCGCTGGTGATTGGGGTCGAGAGAGCAGTATCCTATATACCAATAGTGTATTTATGGAAGTCAAAGATGTCGTGGAAATGGACACAGATAGTCAATTTTGCCTTCTTAGCCTCTATTTTGTAAACGTTCCTATAAGATATAGAAGCCGCTCTAAAATATCTGCTGACCATTTTCTGCCAGTTCAGACAAGGGTTCTAAGGTGGTTGAAAATGTTGCTGAGATGCGAGTAGTCATAAACAAGAAGTTTCTATACAGGAATCAAAGGATTTTTGGAAGAAGCCACACCAAGTTAACTTCGCTTTCCCTCCCTCTATTTGGCAAACTTACTTATAACGTATAGAAGGCGATCTAAAATGTTTGCTTGCCACTTTTAGTTAGTTTAGAAAGTCTTCTAAGGCCGTCGGGAATGAAGACAAGATAGCAGTACCCTATATACCTTCAATGTGTATATGAGAATCAAAGATATTTTGGAAGTTAACTTCGCCTGCTCTGCTTTTATCTTTTAAACTCGTTTGTAAAGTATAGAAGCTTTTCTAAAGTGTTTGCTGATGATTTTCGATCAGTTGAGAAAGAATTCTAAGGCTGTTGGGAATGGGGCCGAGATGGCAGTTCCTAAGTTCGAATAATGAGTATGTGAATGTCAGAGATACTTGTTAAGGCGACACTGCAATTCAATTTCACCTTCTCTGCCTCTACATTACAAACTTGCTTATAGCGTATAGAAGCTTTTCTAAAATGTTTGCTGACTATTTTCAATCAGTTGAGAAAGAATTCTAAGGCTGTTGGGAATGGGGCCGAGATGGCAGTTCCTAAGTACGAATAACGAGTATGTGAATGTCAGAGATACTTGTTAAGGCGACACTGCAATTCAATTTCACCTTCTCGACCTCTGTATTGCGACTTGCTTGAAGCGTATAGAAGTTGTTCAAAATGGTTGCTGACCCCTTTCCATTAGTTCATAAAGCGCTCTAAGGCTATGGGGAATCGGGTTCAGATAGCATCACCCGATATACCAAAAATGTGTACATGAAAATCAAAAAGATTTCGGAAGAGGAAGCAGCAAGTCAACTTCGCCTTTTCTACCTCTATCTTCTGAACTTCCTTGTTACGTATAGAAGCTGTTCCCAAATGTTTGCTGACCTTTTGCTACTACTTCACAACGTGTTCCAGGACCGTTTGGAATAGAGTGGAGATAGCAGTACATTATATATCATAAATGTACATATGAAAATAAAGACATTTCGGAAAAGAAAAAGGAGGCCTTCTCTGCCTTTACTTTCTGAATTTACCTATTTCGTAAAAAATGAGTTCTACATTAGTTGCAGACCGTTTTTGTCAGTTCAGAAAATATTCTAATGTTGTGGGAAACGGGACGGAGATGGTAGTATCCCACTTATCTTAAATGTGGATAGGAGAATCAAAGATATTTAGAAGAGGTTGAAGCAAATCACCTTGGTCTTCTTTGCCTCTATTTTGCGAACTTGTTCATAACTTACAAAAGCCGTTAGAAAGTGTTTGCTAGACCATCTTCTGTCAGTTCAGAAGGTGTTAAAAGACCTTGTTGAATGGGGTCTAGGTAGCAGTAACCTATACACCAAAAACGTGTATATGAAAATGGAGAATATTATGTTAGAGGACGCAGTGATAAACCCTCTTTTTTTGCCAGAGGTTCTTAAGAGTTTACATACTATTACGTCTTAGTTCCAATCGTATTCTAAGGATTTAGGGATTGGGGTTACCATAGCAGCACCCTATTCCCCAAAAATGTGTATTTGAAAATCAAAGATATTTTGGAGGATGACACAACATGTCAACTTCGCTTTCTTATTAACTTGTTTATGCAGAATCGAAGCCGTTCTAAACAGTTTGCTGACTGTTTCATCTCGGTTCAGGACACATGCTAAGGCACTGGGGAATGTAATCATGATATCAGCATGACATACACCCACTATGGTGCTTTACAGCTGACAGCTCCGCAACCGGATCCGGCGCTATATCATCATCAGGAGGAACCACTTCACAGTTTCGGCCTCTCTTCCTCGACTGCATTTTTGAAGTGGCGATGCCCCTTCATCTGGAGGTGGTAACCTGGCACCGGTGTCAACTGCTACCTTTCGAACCAAGACTCCCCGTCTCTCTTTAACTAGATCAAGTACAATGCCCTCTCTGTTGTTACCTGTGGATCTTTAGTACACGTCCTTATCTGTGGGTTCGTACAGCAGAATCGATGGCGCAAGGTGCTGATCAGCACTCGCTCAATATACTTCAAACAGGCTCAATGAACATTTTCTCTCACTTGAGAAAGTAATCTGAGGCTGTGGGCGATGAAGTCCCGATAGGAAAGATAGCTTAGCGTGATTTATAATGATAGAAAGTGTCACGAATATTACAATATAAAGAGATGATGTAAGGATGCTATTATTTATACTGAAGAAGGATGTTTTGCAGTGGGCTGAATCAGACATACTCCCGGGGAAAGTAAAGTGCCAGCACACTGACAGAGCTAATGCGGACAAATCACAAGAAGTCTATTACCTAATTTTTTATTTAATGCAGGTCTCATAGCTGATATTGGGAGGATTTTCAAAGATTGCCTATTAACTTATGACGGTAAGGATCAAGCGGAAAATCGTGTTTGTGCCCCTAATGTGAAAAACTGTCAAGAGAAACTCCATTTACATTGAACCCAGATAGGAAAGAAGACGGGGCAGTTAACTTTAATCAACGGCCAGCCAGCTTTCCAGGATACAATCACGACGTTGATGTATCAATAATTGATTTGGGAAGCACTAGAATAATCTTTTAAGGTATCTTTACTCCATAAACATCTAAAATCGTATATAATTATTGGGTAAAAAATCAAGGAGAATGAATTAAGGACATAGTTTTAAAACGTCGTATAGGACGAGATTGGACCTTTCAGGGAATAGTTGCCCTGCAGAGGAGAATATAAACGACCTCTGTAGCTCATTTAGCCACTTAAGATAAAAAGTGACAGAAAAGAAATAAAATCATACTAAGTGCGTAGCTATCAGGAAGAATGAAGGTATGACATTAAAGGAACACACGCAAAAAAATTCATCTGATGTTAAAAGATGACTGATTTTCTATCTTGGAATTTCCTAAAAACTATGCTCTCTTCAAACTCACTTCATAAGGTAGTCTACAAATATTATG
>JAAAKL020014463.1:0-11938 GCA_010016065.2 Carybdea cf. marsupialis auct. non (Linnaeus, 1758)
GTAGGGGCCATTGCTTTTAACGTCTGTTAGAAATCAGCACGTGTTCCAACATTTTGGCGCGAAATTAGAAGTTCCCGAATTCTAAAATCGTCCCATCGTCCACAGTGTGAACAAAACAGCGTATCGTATCGTTCCGTCAACTTTCGTTTCGTACCGTCTAAATCGTCACGTAGTGTGAATGAGGCTTAAAGTATTGCTCAGGCAAGCCAGTAATAGATGTAAGAGGATTATTGAACAGGCAGAAGCAACTTATTTGGAACAGAATAGCCAAGCTGTTTCTACCCACAAACTTGGATCTCGTGACGTCTGGAGAATCCATAATAGCATCATGAATAAGGGAAAGTCAGTTATTCCTCCACTATTCAATGGACCTGAGGTGTTAACATCCTCTTTAGACAAAGCTTAGCTGTTTGGTAAAATATTTGCCATAAAATTCCAGTTTGGATTGCTCTGGATTGGAGCTTCTAAATATTTCACCTCACAAAGTGTTTTCTCTAAGAAAGGTCTGTATTACTCCTAAGCTGGTTGCTGATGTGATATCAAATCTTAACTCTGCCATGGCCTCGGGATGAGATATGGTTCCTGTTGTCCTTCCAAGAATTGTGCTCCTGAAATCTCGTCGACTTTGTCCAAACTTTTAAATATCTGTCTGAATGATTCCTGTTTCCCTGCATGTTGGAAGACTGCGTTTAAGAATAATGGGGAAAGATCCCTTTCAGAGAACAATTGCCCCATCAGCCTTCTTCCTGATGTCAGCAATTTATTTAAGAGGTTGATTGATATGGAACTGGTGGCTTACCTTGAGAGGAAAGGCCTTTTCTTTGATGTAAAGCATGACTTTTGCTTCTCTATATCTACAGCAGATCTTCTCACCATGGTAACTGAGATTATCTATTGCAGTTCGGATAGATCTGGTTGTTCCAGGGCAATTTCTTTAGACATTTCCAAGGCTTTTGATAAGGCTTGGCATACTGGCCTTTTACATAAACTCAGAACTTATGGCATTGGTGGTGGCATTTTCGGGATCATTTCATGACCGATTTTATGGTGAATCTTCTATCTGTTTCCAGCAATGCCGGAGTCCCTCAAGGTTCTATTCTGGGCCCCACACTTTTTCTGATTTATATCAATAATCTGAGATTCTGTGCTGGGTCAGTGTGTAGTTTATGCTGATGATACTACTTTATATTCTAGTTGTAGTAGCGCATCACAAGTGTCCTTCTAGGAAAGAATTGCTTCAGTTTTTAAATCTGACTTAAACACTGTTGTAGAGTGGGGTAGAAGGTGGCAAGTGACTGTCAATGCTAGAAAGATTCAATTGGTATCTTCAGTAGATCTCAGGACCCTTTAAAGGTGACTCTTACCACGGATGGCCATGTTCTTAAGGAGCTGTCATCTTTGAAGCTCCTTGGCATTTCTTTTACTTCAAGGCTAGTAGAATAGAAGCCTTACCTGACTGAACTAGGCAAGCCTGTCTCAAGGAATGCTGGGGCCTTTTTGCGATCTATGATCTTTCTGTCACCTGATGTTGTGTTACATCTTTATAAGGTAATGATCAGGCCTTGCATGGAATATTGTTGTCATCTTTGGGATAGTGCACCAAAGTGTTATCTCAACATATTTTACTTGTTCCAAAAACAAACTTCTCATGAACTAGCCTGAACACTTCAACCTCACTGTAGAGATGTTGCATCTTTAAGTCTTTCCTACAGGTACTACTTTGGTAAGTGTTCTTCTAAATTGGCTGAGTTGGTTCCTTTCCCCCTCGTCATGCAAAGGTCCACTCAGTATACTGAATCTCCTAAAACTAACAGAAATTTCTATGCTAACAGTTTCTTTCCTAGGTCTACCAAGACCTGGAACTCTCTGTCTTCAAACTGCTTTCCTCTTACTTATGATGTTAACACTTTTAAATTTAATGTCAATCACTATCTTCTTGGAAATATTACATTTTTCTTTGTCTTTAATTACATCTAGTTTTCTGTTTACTTTTTATTTCTACCTGTCAACCACCTGAACTCAATGATGATGAATTACCCGGATTTAGCATTTCAGTATTATAAGTAACACATAGTCAAATCAGATACTATGGTATCATGCTTTATGTTTACATTTCTGGAATAGCTTTCCATTACTCACGTAGCATAGTTATTTATCAGTTGTTATATGAGTACTCACCAAGGACAGTCGTTCTTTGCTAAATTGCTTCATCAAGAAGTTGTATACATGAACATTGTCAGATTGATATGGATTAGCTTTACATTCATCGTTATGGTTTATAGCTGTTACTTCCAATGTTCTTCAATTTGCAGAGTCCATTACATTATTGATTTATTTTGTTTTGTGATGACCATTTGATAACAAATCATGAAACCTTACATGATAAATAATGTCAATAGGCTGGGATTGACACGCTTCCTTCCATACTTTGACGTGGCAACATGATCCAATACACAATACTGTATTTGACTGATCAGTTGTTTGCTTGTTTGTTTAATTAAGCAAGAGCTGTAGCAAACCCCACTTTCTCCTCAAACTTTATTCCATCAGGGTGTTCATACTCCCCACTCTCATCTTTGCTGCAATATGTTCTTTTTGGCACCCCAAAAACTTTATGTGTTGCACCATGCAGCAATAAATTCTTCTGTTGCTTCAAATTTGCTTGATTGTCCTGCCATCATGTTTCATCAAATCTCAGTGACTTCACTTGATTTCTTTTGTCCTTCAAGTATTTTTGAGCTTAGGGGCCAACTACATCGTTAAAAATAGCCATCTCAAATGACAACAGAAAAAAATCACACTACAGGATTAAATTATTGGAAAAGTTGAGCAAGTCCAACTTTTCCGCATAGCAGGAATTCAACTGCGGGACTGGTTAACTTGCTATAACTATATATATAATATATATATATGTACATTCATGAAACTTCAATAAACATACTGCAATAATTTCAAATTAATTTAAAACTCAATCAAATAATCAGTTTACCTGCTTGCTTGTCTCTACAGCTTTTTCTGTATTTTCCTTATTCAAGGAGAAATCCATATTTTTAATATTTTCCTTGTCCTCAGTTTCATCTTTGTCTCCTTTACAGATTGGATGTACTATTGCCACAGGACTGTTCTGCTTGTTACTGTATTTCTTTAACTTAAGCAGGGCAAGAGGGTCCTTATCTCTCAATAAAGAGTTGACATCTATCTGTGTTGCTGCGTTATTAGGTGTCAGTCTTTCAACAGCCTTTGCAGCACACCTTTCAAAATGAGTAACTGGACCTATGAAGATTTCATCTTCCTCATCCTCATTTTCAGCAACCACAACATCAGCACCTGCAACAATGTCAGCTCCTCTGTTGATCAAAGACATAACTTACATCAGTAAAAAAAAAATTCTGACTAAATGCAACATATGTCTCTTTGGGGGCTATCAAATCCCATCATCAACCTACACAATCCCACTTCTGACACCATGTTATATTATTTACTTTTACATGGCAAGAGGACTTAATACTGACAGGAAGACAATGTTGAAGTAAGTCTGATCACTTTAACTTCTTGACTCATAAGAGAACGTTACATAGATGTATGCTTAGATTTATACAATCTCAATGTGAGGTTATAACAAAATGATGATTTATTATGGTTAGTAGTACAAATCACAACACAAGCTACACAATCCACCAGAGAAAATTGACCCTCATCATTCTATCAAAGAAAATGACCACTAATTCATTGTGAAACCTCACTGCTAACCAGGGATTTCTAATGGAGATACTGTTAAATGATACAGAGCCATAATGGCCTAATGGATAAGTTCCTGGCCATTTGATCAAGAGGGTCAGCGTTTGATCCCAGGAAGGTCCATCAGTGAAGTCTGGAAGGGCATCCAGTCTTAAAGTGCTCAATGCTCCAAACAAGTCACATGGAAATGGGTGCATCTCATCTCATGCAAAATGAGAGACAGGGGATGTTAAAAGGGGAAAAAAAACACCCCCCCTCAAAAAAAACAACAACAAAACCAGTACCAAATATGAACAACTGGGTGAACATCTGTACAGTCGGAGCCAGAACTGGCTCTCCATAGCTTGAGGGTGAGGAGAGGAATTTGTTATCAAACTTTCATACGGGAATGTACAACACACCCAGTGTACCCTACCTCCCTGGCTGTAGTATTTGTATATTGGTTAGATAATAATTTTGGAAAGGACTTACTTAATCTATGTATCTGTCTTTATTATGTATATGCCCTTTACTCTTTTAAAATTTCATCAATTTCTTGTACCTATATTCTTCCTTTTCTTCTATTTTAATGATATTATCCCCAGTAACATCATGTCCAACTTCTTATGGCTAATTATATTTGCAAGTGATTTTCATCTATACAGGTCATGGGCATACTAATTGACATGCTGAAGTAAAAGGACTTGAATGAATCTCACTCTCCAGTGGATCCAACAGGCTAACCCTCTTAGTGTTGGGTGGTAATTAACCTCACATTTGTGCATTTTGGATGAAATAAGGGCTTGCCAATTACATTAAACTGTTCTGCCAATGAGGGGCTTCTGAGATTTAGTAGAGAGAGATTTTCATATTACACAGTTTTAAATATGATATGATAAAATCTGTCGTAACTCTTTTAAATTTGGAGTAGAATAAACCACAGTTCCCATCCTTCATTTTGCTCCTCTTTTAATGAATATACCTGATAATTTCAATCAACTAAAATAATGACATAATGCAATCACATGACCAAAATTATAGATCTAAATAGCTGAAATAGAAGCCAAATATACCTCAGACACATATCTGTATAAATTCAGCTAAACATATTCTATTTCAAATGATAGGAAGCATTAATGGTAGGACCTCCTGTTACGTGAATAGTGTAGTTCACAAATCCTACCTGTCAGGTATTTGAGCATACAACCAAACAAGATATCAGTTTGCTACCCTTGGCAGTCACAGCATCTGGAAAGGGTTTGACTTCAACTCACCTCATCTTTTCTTGTCCACTGATATTATAGTTACAACAGATGTAGAGTTTAGTGCTGTGCTGCCACTGTTAGAGGCAATGATTTGTTAGAGTGATTTTTCCCCGAAAATCTACTTCACACTGCAGAACTACTCATAACAACAATCAAAAGTTGCAGACAAATACAGTAATTGTCATGATGAGTCGGTAATGAGAAGGGATGGTGGTTGTCATACTGGTTGTCATGGTAGTTGTCATGGTGAGTAGGTTATTGGAAGGAATGGTGGTTGTCTGGGAAATAAGGAGAGTTCTTGATTTCATAAAACATTAGACAAAGAGGGGGAGTGGTTTAAAATTAACCTTTTATTCAAACATCCTTTGTGAATACAACAATTAAACAGCTTTTAGAGAACCTAGCTCAGGTGGCTGCTCATAACAAAAAAAGAAAAGTACAGACAAGAAATTAACACAAAAATAACATACCCTGGTACTGTATCAAAGTCAAAGACTTCTTTCTGCAACCAATCTTCATCTTCTACAAAGACAAGAATGATAAGAATATGATATTTCACTTGTCATTGGATATTTGAGGATAGTTTACAGACGTACTTCATTCCATTCCTGTGTTTTTTTATGTTACACTATTGTATTTCTGTAAGTGAAGTTATCCTGTTGATTTCTAGTAATATTCTTGTTATCTTATTTGCGGTGTGACATAAAATCTTGAGCCAAATATTTCATTTCTTCATTGGCATATATTCTATCATAAAATACTGCTCAAAAATTTACATGTCATCACTGGCAAGTCTGAGAACAGGGGGTTAGGAAAATACTGCAGTAAGCATGTTGACAGTATTAAATGGGTGAAATAATTAAAGCTTAATTTAATTATGCAACATAAAGAAAGATAAAATAAAATATATGTAATATATATTTTATGATTATGGTCTGTGTTATGAGACCATAAGCCATGCATTTAATTTGGAGAAGACTGAAAAGTTGGAAGCTTGTGAAAAACTAGAAAGTGAGCAATTTCTGTGTTTTTTGCAACTTGACTTCACATTTTGAAACATTCTAACATCATCGTGTATTACATGGTGATGATGACAATGATCTATCTACAATACTCAAGCTGAGAATGCTACGATATACGGTGGAAGTCACCTGGAGATATGGCACCAGCAGTGCTTAGGTAGCAGGGAGAAGGAGATTGGTAGTTATTGATAAGATGTCAGAAAGCAGGAGGCCAAGATGGCTTAGGTATGTGTTGAGACATGAAGAGGAAACAAATGGAAGGGTTTTAAGTTTGGAGGTTCCTGGGAGTAGGGTTAAAGAAGACTGTACAGGAGAGCTATGATGATGGATTGGTAGAGGATAATGCCTTGGATGGGAATAGATGGAAAGCATAGAGTGACTCAGTCTACTAAGCACATTTACAACTACAGAACCCTTTAACTTTTGATTATGGATATATGTATGAAGGTCTATTCACCATAACTACAGCTTGGTTTGAATGTAATAATCTCCATATAACGTACCTACTCATCAAAGTTATTGTAGTGAAACATATCAAGATGCCATTTAAGTTGCCACCCTCTGTCGACAAGCAATAATTAGAATTTGTTAATGGTAATCGATCACAATAGGCCTAGTTAATAGGCTCAAGTCTCGTCAAGGTTACCTAGTGGTGTTTTAAAAATCAAGGAATCAAAGCATCAATCTCGTACTGGTGATTGGTTCACAAAGGCATTGAAGCGCACATGGCATTGTTTTGCAATGAACTGATTAGCAGGGAACTTGCGAAATTATCATTAGAAGGGTTCTTATCATCTGTTGCAGGTACGGAAACAAAAATATGGCGAGATATGTGATTCGATAGCAATTTCTGATGTACTTATCAAAGTTATAGCAGAGAGGTCTAGCCTGTCATAAACCTAATATAATCTTCGACATACTTAAACTATATGATCGCACGGTATGTACTCTAATACGATATATATTTCAAAAGCACTAATTTACTCCAATGTTATCTCCTACCCTGGCTGATCTATGGAATGGTAATGTATAGACCAATCAACTTTTCACCGGATTAAACATTCGCACAATATGATATATATTGATATGAAGATCATGAATGGCCAGCCTCATGATAATACAGGTTTGACTCTCGACAGACATCCCTGTCATGGACGTTTTATTTTCCATTATACTAAAATAATAAAGAAAATACAGAGTAGTATCTCCGTGAAGAGGAAACATAAAATACTGTCAACTGGTAGAGAACTTACCAGCATCAATCATCTTTGAAATATTTCCTGCACCGTGGTTTTAATGAAAATAATTTGTTGTAGGTGTTGATCACCAAACACTAAGTACGAAACTGCCGCCTGAGCAATATCACGTGATAATTTTTCAATCATATTTGAATTTGATTGGCCAAAACTTTCTCCCAGGCTTCAACAAGCCTGTAAACAAGCGACGACTGTGAAAGTAAAAGGCACGAATCTAATATGGCTGCTAGCACAGTGCTTCAGGTAAAGCCCTGCACGTGATAAGTGGTTGATCTTTAGTGTGACTTTAAAAATGGAGGAAAAATATTCGGTAAAACAACTAACAACTAAAAAGGATGTGCGAGCAGCCGCTAAAGAGGAACTCTTTGTTCATCGCGAGGAACAAAAGGATCAAATTTTGTTTCGAAGGCGATTCAATCCATTTTCCGATGTTGCTCCCGACACAATTGAGGAAACAGAACTGACCTCAAGTTATATTCGTGACCTGACGACGAAACTTCTTAAGTATACTTCTGAAACTAAACTTCAAATACAAAAACTGAGAAGGTCAATCTATAGGAGACCTGATCTTGTAGAGGCCTTCTTTGAAGTCGAGAATTCTGTTCGATCTCTTGTTTCCCATCTTACCAGTAAAGACAGCGATCTTCATATTGAGTCTGCATGGTGTATCTCCAATATAGCAGCGTCAGACCACAACAGGATACTCACCGTTGTTAAATTGGCTGGTCCTTATTTAATTTCTTATCTTAGCAGTGGAAATATACAGCTACAAGAAAACTGTTCGTTGGCTCTGGGGAATATGGCTGGTTGTGGAAAAAGAGCTAGGGAGATGCTGAAGTCTCAGGGCGTCATTAAGCCCCTCATAAATCTATTTCAGGTACCGATTTACAATCTATCGTTCACCTTGCTGATAGGATTGCTGATGAACGTCTATGCATAGATACACCATTTAACATCCTTGTGTTATCTTTGTGAAGTTGATTATATAAGTTCCAGTACCGGTACCCTTTTCCAAGGTACCGGTACGTATGTGATTCAGATTTTTTGTAGACCTAACTTTGCTAAAACCATTGTCAGCACCATGGGGGAAGGGGGGGATTTACATGTCATGCTACCTCTGAGCCAGTGTACATCCTACCAAACTCGTTACACATGCTGACAGATATAAAATATACAGTCCCTAAGGTTGGTTCAACATCCTCTGACAGTAGTTCCAGTACCAGTACAATCCCTTGCATAATTTCCCAGTACTTTTCTCTCAAGTTCAGCATCCTTTTTTCGTTGGGTTTAGGCACACTGATGTCATGGAGAATTGAATAAATGGATGTTCTCTACTTAAGCAATCTGCTCATCATTTAGGAACTCAGATTCTGTCATCTGACTACATCTGCGCTTCTGAGACACCCATTTTCTTGCCTTTGTTGCAAGCACAGAATGGTTGAAATACCAAACCAGCTTCCTGACTACTGAAGTAGTATTACCAATTAATTTGATTCAATCCATCATTGATTACAAGCTTCAATTAATGATAGAAGTGAATTAGTCTAGTTCAGCCACTTACATGTTGCTTGCATTATCCATGGTGATGTTGTTCAATTTAAATTCCTCTTTAAGGTCATCAATGTACTAAGCAATGTTTAACTGGTAAATGTAACTGGTGATATATCTATTGTTGGCAACACTTGTCTAAAGATCTGTGCAGGTCATATTTAAGTGATCCTTCATATTTGTTGTATCTTCAAAATCTGATCGAGTGACCTTGCACAAAGAACACTTGATTACTGGGCCATTCAAACTTAAAATTAATAGCCTCTTACTTTGACAAATTGACAGTTACTTTCATCAAATTTGATGACAAATTTACAACAACAACATGGAAGACACAAATTTAAGACAAGCCTAGAAAATATGTGTTGTTTGATGCACTGTATTTGGCTGCTGAACTTTGGGCAAGCAGTCCACACAGAATGACCAACCCATCAGTGTTTAATCATACAGTGGAGCAGACCTAGCATGTTGTACACTATGTGGGAGTGCTTATCAAATATATGTTTCTTGATAATAAGTTGGGAATCAACTCTAATGTAAACTCTTATTGTCAATGATAATAGCATAATTAATCATAATAGCAGTAGACAAGTGATAAGTAAAACAGCTATTGTCTGCTTGAACTGGATGAGTGTGAAACATACAAAAAAGTAGGGGTGTAAAAAACATATTCTTGTTTTAAAGGGAGGGGGGGGAGGTTGTTAAAATCTGGCATACTTTTTTCTGTACATACTATACCAGTGGCCCTTATCTCCTTTCCATCAGATTCCTATTACTGGAGGATTTAAGGGTAGAATGAACCAATACCTTTCTACAATTTGGTTTATTTTTGCCTTTTTCCCATAGAAAGTATTGGGCTGTTTTTTGAACACTGATTTTACATGCTTAGATTTTGTGGTGCACACAGTGATTTGAAAATATAATGCCCAGTAGGTATTGAATGAAAAACAAGAGACTCACAGTGTTCTAGCCATATCTTGCTAAATTACAACTAATATAGACAGACTTCACCTCACCACATGACCACTGCACAACACCCAAATTTGTTACGGTAAATAGTTCGAAAACTGCATTTATGATCAGCTAATTTTTACCTCACCCAAACTGCATGTTTCTTTCTGCATAATCCTACTCCTTAGTGTCACATAGAAAGGTGATTTTGAATAGTAGGGTAGAAAATTTTTTTAACATATATGATCAGGGGGATGGAAAGAGTTTCAAATTTATTGATAGATCAACATTGTAATTACTCAAAAAGGATTATCAGACACCAGGGCCCACATCAATGATTGTCCCTTCAGCTACAGAGAATTTCCTAAAGCTCCCTGGAATTCCCTTCAACTAAAGGGACAGATTCTGGTATTAATAATCATGGTGAACAACAGAACTTGCCTGAGGTGTGCGACCTCAGTTTTCTCTTTGACAGAGCTTCAGTTTACAAGGCAAGTGTCTCTTGTTACCTATTGAAATTCTGTCTTATGACAAGAACAAACATGATTGCCCTGAACTTTAGGCAGTTCCACGCAGCTCAGTGATTATTGATATGTGCCCAGAGTTACAGTTAAAGTAATGATTTTATGCATATCTCAGCATGAAATAATTCACTACATCCCGTTTGTCTGAAGTGCCAACTGTAGGCTCTCAGGACAGTCAGAGCAACAATAGTCAAAGTGGATGGGGAACATGCTATTGTTGTAAACAACTATCAATGAGTGAAAGATAGTTGAACTCCAGAAAGTATCCTTACTCACTGAACATGACGTGTGACATCCCTCAGTTTAAAAGCATTTGCTTCACCTTTGAACTGTACAATATGTGTCAAAAAGGGAAAATCCTCTTTCTTCTGTTGATAAGCTGGGGATGGGCCCTGAAATAGGAATGCCTTGTGTGGAAAATAATTCTAAAACGTATATAGGCACAGAAGAGGGGATATCTATGCAAGACCTCAATGTAGTTGTTTGAAAGAGATGGATGCTGTCATTAATTATCATAATTTAAACTGCCTAAATATTTGTATACAGTGAATATGTAAATATTTGCAGTTTCTAAATAAATTTACTTTTTCTTTTTAGTTGAATGAATCTGGAATTCTTCAAGCTGCAGCATTTGCTCTCTCAAATTTGTCCCATGATTTTCTACCAAACTGTACTGAACTCAACACATTAGGGCTTATTGACCAACTAATGAGGATATTGAACTCCAAGTCTCCGGATCTGGAAGTAGTAAAAGAAATCTCATGGTTATTATCACACATATCATATGACAATCATATCTGTGCCTCATTAGTGAAAGCTGGGGGGCTAGAGATACTTCTGACTTGGTTTTCAAAGACAGTATCCTTGGGGTTTTCTTATTTTGCAGTATTTACACCTATGATAAGGACACTAGGTAAGTATGTGTTTCTCATTGACTTTGTTTAAACTTGTGTATATTTAACAATATACATAACAATATAGTGTAGTGGATACAGTCCTTGCCTTCAGACCTGGAGGGTTAAGATCGTCTGGGTTCAAATTCCAGAAGGGCCATTTGTGACATTAGGAAGGACATCCACTCTATTCTCTGTGCTCCACTAACATGCCCCATGTATGTGAGCACTGCTCTAGCTCCTGTAGAGGGGAGTGCATGGTGTTCACACTCCTCAAAATAAGGCAAGAAATAGGATATCAACCTTCTTCAAGTGCTAGATGCCTTCTTAGTCTCCAAGAATGAGTTATAATACAATCTAGGACCAGATAATGCTTGTTGGAACCTGGTCTCTATATCAGCCCATGAATCTGGCCATTGTAATATCTTCTCATCAATATGGAATTGTTACATGCTGGTGGTTACAGTGTCATAATTCATCTACCTTTAGGCTTCCGACTACTGTATTTCATTGTGGATTCTCATGAAGGATTTTTGCCTGGTAGTATGGTACCTGACCACCTTAGTCATGCAGGGTGAACCTTGCAGCATTGTCCCCTCCCTTTTTGGGGATGAGGCATTGATTGGCACTATCACTCTCCCCACTCTGGTGGGTTCTCAAAGACAGCACCCCATTACCATGTTCTAAAGCCTAATGTAATGTAATGTAATGCAGTGGGAATATCAAGACGAGGCTTATGGGCTGGCATGTTTGTTTCCCTTG